>JAULBY010013669.1:0-22352 GCA_032358315.1 Ophiocytium majus | reverse complement strand
GCGCGCCGCCCCAAGCCACCCCCCCCACTCCCGGCAGACCCTCCAGCGCTGCGACCGCCGCGAAGCGCAGCACTCCCCTACAAAAGTACTACATGGTACTTCTGTACTTTTAGTACTTCTGTACTATTACTTCTGAAGTACTTTTAGGTAGTATAACATAGTGTGCCTGCCCAGTGGCACTCTTGATGGTCCGTCCAGGGTTGGGTCGGCAATACACAATAAAAACAAGCCGCACTACAGGTACCATGCGTGCAGTCACCAAGTGGCACATGTTGCCAGTGCGCCAATCCTCAGGGTTTCCACCCACCAAGTTTTTTGACGGCTGCATTCAGGCGCAAGCCTGCCTGGCAGAAGTCGGGGTATACGGTGGAGCCGATGGCAAGGGTGCAAAAGGCGACACCGTTGAGCGCACCGTTGGGGGCGCTGTTCAGCTGCTCCATGAATGCTTTGGCGTTGCCTGCACGGCGGAAGCGGCGGCCAATGAGGTACACACAGTTGTTTGAGGTTTTAAGATGTCACAAGCGCAAGCACAGAGCAGTTTACTAGCTAAGTTGTGCCGTCAAGAACATACCCACCAGCAGAAGCACTTGCTATTCAGACTTCCACATCATGGAGGCGGGCGGGAAGTCAACAAGCGGTGTAGCGGTCAGTGCAGATGGTTAACCCTCCTGGCATGCAGTGTGCACAGCAACAGGTGTGGGTGGCATGGGTTGTTTTCCTGCATTCTGAGTCTCCAGCAGTCAATCTTGTTGCGTCATTGCCCAGCAACATCAGTGGCGCTAGATCTGAAGTACCTACTGGTGCAGGGAGTCCATGTGACTAACCTGGAGGGTGGCCATCGCCAAATGTGGAGGTGATGAGCAGCACCAGGTCCGCCTCAGACGACACCAGGGTGCCCGGAGCAACGGTGTCCAGGCATGCCTGTGTTTGTGTGATGCCACAGTTTACCCAGAGCACTGCTGTTAGCCTGATGTCCCGGCAGTATCATAATGACGTAGTGGACTATGGTGACACCAATAATCCACAATACGCCCACGCAGTGCATGTGTCGGTGCAACTGTGACATGTGAGGACGCGCCCACTTCATCATAGTCAGTAAGGTACCAATTCACCAGCTGTTAATCGAAAAGGTTGCATATCAGGACCTGCTAACAGCGTACTTTGCACCTTGCATGTATACACGCGTTAAGACCCATAGTAGGTGCTTATAAACCGTTTGAAGTAACTCATGCATGGCCGTGGGTGTTAGCAGCTGGGCTGTGCCGCAGGGCAGAGGCACCTGGCGCACCACTTTCAATGCTGGCATTGCCAGTACTGCTGATAAAGTAGCACCGCATCCTCACAGGCGCCCTCTTGGTGGTAAGGTGGCTGGGCTCGATATGAGATTCTGCGCAGGCAGTGGCACCGTGCTAAAGCAGTTGTTTTTACCCTACCACCGTGGGGACAGGGAGGAGGCCCTGGAAATGCCAGTCAGTGTGTGGGTTTACAACCAGTCTGTCTGCATAGTGCGCCACACACTGTCAAGCACTACTACCCACCACAGTGGACTTGCACGGGCGCAGCTTCTTGGCGGCACTGTAGGCATAGCCCTCCGCAGTGCCAGTCTCAGAGGCAAACAGGATCAGCAGCTTCTTTGCGGCCTCGCCGCCGCCATCAGCCACGTCCGTCTCACTGCAGGGAAGGGGGGTATTGCCATCAGGTGAGTGGTGGCATCAGCTGGCTGAACATATTGCAGGCACATGCGCAGGCACGGTGCAGGCGAAAACCACTTGACAATATGTGAAACACATTGTGTGTGCGATGTGTCAGGTGAATGGCGTCAGAGGCAGAGCTGCCTGCCCCGCTGCGCTCCCATCCGCCACGACTTTGCCAGCTTGAGTCAGGTGACAAGTTTGCTAGCGCCCTCACCCGGCACCGCCGTGCACCAGGGGAGCAGATGCAGGACACACGACAGAGCTTGCACCGGCAACTGTATAGTGAAGTTAACAAGGAAGCGTGCTGTCTGGTGCAAGCGTCAAAGCCGTTGAGTCACGACCGTTACAAGTTACACAGGACCTGGTGTAACTGGCCAACAACCGTAACTGCCTCCAGTTGGAAGTATGCAGCATGTGTGCTGAGCAGCTTAGATGAGGCTGCCAGCCTGCATTCCCTGTGATCAGGCACGTCATACAAGGCTGCCTCCCACATCCCATCGCCTGGGTTGTCAGTGGGCAGGGGTATGCCCGTGTGCAGACCACCAATGGCTGCGCCTACAGCTGTGCGTTTTGGCGTACCGGTCTTATCCACTGTTAACCAGTGAAACATGAGCATCTCGGGCTGGGCAGTTTCTGTAGGGGGGAGGGGGGTCTTGTTCCGCTTCCACTACAGTGGGGCGATACGGGGTGTGTGCAATTTACTCCTCCGGTACACGAAGCGCACTCACGTGAGCTCACTCCCGCTCATGATGTCGAAGATCTCGGCCTGAGACATGGCAAGAATGCGGCACCATGCGGCCAAAAAACAATTGTGCATTGGCGGCATAAAGCGGGCAAGCCATGGTCAAGCAGCAGCGTCGATTGTCGAAGAAAGGCAGTGCCAATAATTGGCACGATGCGGCCAGAAAGACATGGTGCAGTGGCGACGTAAAGCGGGCAAGCCATGGTGCAGCGGCGGCTGTGTGCCAACATAAAGACATGTGTGCAGCGGCGGCATAAAGTGGGCAAGACATGGTGCAACAGCGGCGGTGTAGAGCGGGCAAGCCATGGTGAAGCGGCAGCGTAGGGCGGCCGAGTCAATGACATGAGAATCATGCTGGAGCGGCATCGAAGACCAGCAAATAAACGGTGACACTGAGGGATTGTAACCTGGTACTGGTACTGGGAGCTGGCCAGGTGGAAGTCGCGCATCTCGTGGCCAAACACCGCAGTCAGGCCGCTGGACAGTGGTGGCACCACTGCACAGAGTTTCGGTCACCATGCGGGCAGCAGTGGCGGCATGCAGTGCAGCGACAGCAGCGGCAGCGTGAGCAACAGTGGCAGTGGCGGAGGTGGCGGCAGCAGGCAGTAGCAGCGCATTCTGGCGGCAGCAGGCAGTAGCAGCGCATTCTGGCGGCAGCAGGCAGTAGCAGCGCATTCCATTTAGCGAGCACCAGCATTTCAGCTCTGTACCAAATGCAGCGGTGGTGTAATATCGCAAGCATTGTGTTGTTGTTGGGGCAGATGCCTCTGACCTGGCGCACCATGGCAGCGCACATTTACCAGTGGGGCACCCATTTAAACTCTGCGACGTACCAGCACCACTATGGCTGCAGTAGCGCATCACTGTGGTACGCCAACAAGGACAGGGACAGGCACTTGCTGGCAACGGCATTCAATTGCCAACACTGCTGCCACTGCGGGCACTGCTGCTGCCAGTTACTGTCAGGCTGCGCTACTTACCCCAGGACCATTGAGCAGGGCACTCGCGACCTGCCACGCAAGCGGGCACGGGGCCAAGAGTGAGTGGCACATAGAATCAGTAAGGAGCTGAAAGTTTAACATTCATTCATGGTGCACCTGAGTGTGCACGAAGCGCATTGTCACAGGCGTTAGGTTTACCTGTGACTCAGGGACATATATGTACACAGGGAGGGAGAGCACCATGGCAGTCACTGTGGCTCTGCGGTAACACACACACAGCTGATGTGCAACGTGCTTAGCCTAAGGCCAGACCTGTTGAGGTGCAGCAGGGCAACACTACTGGTAGTACGTAGTACATAACCATGTGTGCACGTCTGCATGTATGACGGCGTACTCTCTGGCCGCACTACCAGGCTCCTGTCATGCTAGCCATGCATCAAGCAGACACGGCAATAGCCAGAAATGTTCTTCAGTTGGCATGCGGGAGGGCGGGCGCCCACCTGCGCGCTTCTCTCGGAGGTCGTGTGTCAGGAACTGCTGTGACGCTGTCATGTGGTCGACGATGCTGCACACAGCAGCACAGGCATAACACACACCCAGCAGCTTGTTGAATATGGATACACCAACCACAAGCTCACTGCAGCACCATGACATGAGTGTCTCTGTCCAAGCAGCAATATAGCTGGCGTAGATGACATGGAGGGTGTACCGTCACACGGCACGTAGCGCCCTTTGCTGAGCATGCCATTTGCCGAGCATGCCCTTTGTTGACTATGCGCAGGTGCACTATCTGCCAGGCACCAGCCCCACGTTCGGCCGCCGCTGCACACGCAATGCGCCTGAGCTTCACC
Source organism: Ophiocytium majus (assembly GCA_032358315.1). Taxonomy (NCBI): domain Eukaryota; class Xanthophyceae; order Mischococcales; family Ophiocytiaceae; genus Ophiocytium; species Ophiocytium majus. Next base: position 18,124 of record JAULBY010013669.1, on the reverse strand, counting down.
CACAACATCCGCAGCTCTAGCGGGTACACACATGACTCCAGGACGACTTCTGTATTATGTGCCATACTTGACAAGTATACTTATTTTACGATTGCGAACACGCACTGGGTGGCCCGCCACTGCTGTCCAGCTTATCACAGCCCCCGCCCAAGCCGCAACTACCCCAGAGCTTGGGGTTGGATAGTCAAACACAGGTTTGGTACCAACCGCTCCCTGTTGCTGTACAGGCAGTCAGAACGCTGGGCACAAGTCACGCCGAGCGGCTCAGCACACCAGCACTCTGTATCATTGTGTATACTGTCACTGTGTGGCATCTGCGAATGATTTGGACAGTAAAGCTGCACCCGCCTCACTCACCTGCACCCATTCTTGCGGAAGGAGTGCATGATGGCAATGTTGAGCTCCACCCAGGTCTTGTCGCGCCAGAAGTTGGTGGTTGACTTGGTGTCAAAGCCCAGAGCTTTGCCGATAGCCTCCCCCTGCACCAGCAGCATCACGCAAGCATCATGCAAAGCGCCGTCACACAGCACTCGGTCATCTCACACTTTGGTGCCCATTTGAGAATTTGTGGCAAGTCACACAATGTGGCGCGTTCCACAACTGTTGGGGGGCCCCTGGTGTGCGCCCAGGCATGCAAAGGTGGTCGTGAGGCTTCTTACAGAGCACAAGCTTGCCGCTCCAACCCTGAAAACAGTGTACCCAAGCCCCCAACAGCGGCACTTAAGTGTTTCTGTGGCTGCAGTCGGCGCAAGCTAAGTACGCAGCCAGCTTCTTCCATGCACCAAACATGCTGCTGCTATGGCTTCTGAAGTGCGGCCCTGGAGCCTCTCAGATTTTGATGCCCTCAGGGGCGACAGCGCACCTTGTCATAGCGGTAGCTGTCCATGAGGTCCCTGCCAATCTCGGTGTTCTGCGGACACGGCAAGGAAGCACAGTTTAACAGCAGGTGAACTCGTGGCATGTCACAGCAGGTGAACTCGCGGCATGTCATGGAGCCATACATGTGCCCGGGCAGCAGCAGTGGTATCATTGAACGCACTGCCACACCACCACGGCAAAGCCCAAGCAGCCCCTCATGTCTCAACAGGTGCAGGCAGGTCTGGTAGCCACCAGAATCATTCATGAAGACCTCTGGTGCCCCTCTCGCAGCAGGTGTTGTGGTGGCCTCCACTTATAAGAACTTGCAGCGCGTGCCTGGGTCGGCAGCTGGACAGTTTGGCAGGCATGACGTGGTATCACTTCTGAAGTACATGTCTGCTGGCAGCACAACCGGCGGCTCACTACACTCGTGCACACAGACTGCCAGCAGGTGGTGGTATTTATAGTGGCTGTTGCATGGTGCCGTTGCATGCAGGTCATGGGCTTGTAGCTCAGCACTCTTTGCCGCTGTGCCAGACATGTGCAAGGCAACGTGGGCTAAGGCCTCACCATGAACCAGCCATTGAAGGGGACGCCAGGGTACTTGATGCCGCCTGCTCATGACAAGAACGGCCAAAAGCACCACGTTTGGTTGTAACAGTTACAAGGCGTGGTGATTGCGCTCACTTATGTACCGTATACCGTAAATTATATCGGTACTTCGAAGTACGCTCTAATAATTCAGGAATGTTACCAGGGCTGACACGACGACCGAGGGCACTGTGTTTTGTTGCGGAAGTAAAAAAGTTGGGAGTCAGCCAAGGATGCAGTGCTTTTTATGCAAGCGACCCATGAATAAAGGCAGCGCTTGTGTTGGCAAAATGAGCAGGCATGGCGGCACGTGTTCCCTCTGGCTTCGCTCACGCAGGCATACTGAGAGATGATGGCATCACCTTGGTGCAACAGCCTGCAAAAGGCAAGTCAACGGTATTACGAAATCACCAGAAACGAGCCCAGTTGCAGCTGTCTGTGCACTGTGTGTTTGCTCATGGTAGCACTGAAATCATGCCTAAGTACTTCCAAGTATGCCACTGCAAGGGCAGAAAAGGGTGTACCATATTTCTTACCAAACAATGTACTGTTCCATAAAGAGGATGTTCAACTACAGAACAGCGCTGGGATCGCAAATTGAGTTTTTTTTTTTTGCACTAGCACTGTACCAGTATGCGTTGTCTGATGCTTGATGCAGGTCCTTCTAGGCACTGCAAGCATTGCAAGTCACAGCCAGCGGTTAAGGTCGTGCACATGGGCGACGTACCGACTCTCAGCGTGAAGCTGGTGATGGTGGGGACGACACACCACTGCAGCTTGAGGTCCCCCAGCGCGGGGAAGTCCGGGTGCTCGATGTGGGCCACGCGCACGTACTCAGGTGGGATGTGGTACATCTGCAACGATACGCCACAGCAGGCACGCGGAAGGCACTGATGTTGAGCCCCAGCCCTGCTGTGCGCGGAGAAAGTCATGTGCGGCTGCCAGACTGCAGTGAGGCATGAGTGCGCCAGTGCGACAGCTTCTGGCGGCAACTCCCAGGTCAACCACGCCAGGCTGCAGCGGCGGGATTGTGTGATAAAGGTGAGACGTAGTACATCTGTACACTTGGCCGCCAAAGACATGCAGCGCATACAGCATGGCGCCATTGGAACTAATGTGGTGTGCATTCGGTTTCCATGACTTTCTTATGTGATGCTAGTGGATAAACTGGTTGGAAAATTCAACAGTAGTAAGTTGCGGACCAAAAGTGCAAAACTGGCTGGCAAGCCCGAAATGTTCGGAGTACAGCAGAGTTCAGCCTTGGCGTGGAGAGGTGGTGAATATGCGGCCACAGTGGGCACCATATGCACAATAACAGGGAGGTGCCAAAAGTTGCAGACATGGTACTGCAGGCCAAAGACTGTCGCAGCTTCCTGAGAGTGGCGCCTGAGCGTCACACTCACACAGCCTGTACCTGCAAAACAACTGGGCACCGTAACTGAGAGCCCTACCCGTTGCCAGCGGCGAGGCCCCCTTGTGTTGCTGACACGGGGGTTGTTGAACTTCTGAAGTACAAGGTACCTGCACTATACAATGTAGGTACCCCTGTTATACAATCATTATGTAGGTACCCACGCTATACAACTATTATATAGGTCACCGCCTCATGCAAAAAAAACTTGAAGTTGGACCCCCGCATTAGCAGCGGGAGCACTGTCTGCCGCTCCCACCCCCACTCTGCCCGCCCCGCCCCGCCCCCCCCCCCGAAACGTGCATGCGAAGTGCAGATTGGCGAAATGAAAGTCCGCATGCTTTGACGCCTGGCCCACCACCCCCACCACGTGCACTCCCGCTCACTTACTCACACACTGCACGAAGCCATAGCTGGAAGCACAGGGCGGCCGGCAGGCACCGGCTCCTGTTCCGTGGTGCATAGCGCCCCCCTGCACTAGTTATACTACTGTAGTAGTACTTGAGGTACAAGGTGCCTACCCCTCGCTACACAGCATGCCCCCCTCGATGAAACGCCAGCGCGGTGCCAGCCTCGAGGCGAGGGGCAGTATAAAGGGTCGTATGACCCTGTATAATGCACCCATGGTTACACAAGACCCCGCGCTACAACCTGTCAGTTACGGTACTACTTGTACTAGTAGCGACGATCCACGATCCACGAGCAAGTTAGTTGGTCAACAGGCGGATCCGACGCAGGCCAACATGAACAAACCCGCTTGCGCGCCCTGTAATGTACCACAGTATACATGGTACTTTGTGCTAAAACTACCGCGGCCAGTCGCGCGCCGCGCCGCTGTGCCACATGGTGCTCCCCGGGAAGTACAATGATGCTGTGACAAGTTTTACGTGGCCCGCCAGAGCAGTGGCACAGGCGATAAATGGCTAACATTATCGTGAGCGTGGGGGGGAGCACTGTGTGGTGCCAACAGTGATGGCTGTCGAATGCCTTAGGTGTCTGTTGTTGTCACTTGGCCCTGCATGCACGTGCGTGTCTCTGCACACCACATGGCGCACTACTTCAGTTGGTGTGGCAGCGCATGTGGTGATTTAAATACCACATGGTTGAAGTGGTTTAGTAGTAGACACAGTACTAACCCTAACCCTTAGGGGTTTAGAAGTAGACACAGCGGAAGGTTAAGCACACCACCTCCTTCAAACTGATGTTTCCTCTACAAGTAGTACACACCGCTGGGAAGTCCGAGCATCTGTATGAATGGCAGATGCCTAAATGAGCATGGTGTCTTTGACTCAGTACACGGCCATTGTGCAAAATACGAGCTGCAGTTTCGAAGTGCGTGTGCCTAACTTCTTTGAGGTTCTACGTGAAGTACGGTAAGATTTTGTAGTACGTGACCAGATGTGCATCTCAAAGCAGGCGCATGCAAAAAATTGTTCTGATACTGGCACTCTGTAGACGTGGCAACCTATAATAATGTATACTTCGGAGTACACTTCTGCTCGAAGTATTTACATGACATTGAGCGTTTTTTTTTCATACAAGGTGCTGACTTTGGGCTGCTGCATGAGCACCTTAGCTGGGCGCAACCATTGCAACGACCGACCAACCCAGTCGGCAGGTGAGTTTGTGCTGGCCTAGGTCTTTGGTAAGCCTGCATCAACTCAGATAAAACAATGCCAATAACCAAGTCGCACCAGTCTTATACCTGCTGTTTGTCTTTCTTCCTTTTAGCCACAGTACAGTAGGAATACTGCTATAGTGAAGTAGTATGTACCGGTATTACTTGCAGTACACTGGCAGTGGTGACAATGCCTCACCCTGGCGCCTTTCTCTGGTGTCTCGTAGACAATGGGCAGCACGTCAAACTCGCCACGCGGCTCAGGAGGCGCCCAGCCAAACTCGATGAGCGCCTTTGTGAGGTTGACATTGGCCTGGTCGCCCATGTAGCTCCCGTCCGGCATCTCGTAGCACGCGTACCGGATCTGCACACACCGCACCAAAATCACATAAAACATGTGCGTAAGACTGTGCATCACATAAAACATGTGTGTAAGACTGTCACACAGTGCTTAAATGCAGCGGTGTTGTGGTGGGTGCGACAGGCCATCTAAAAGCCTGCTGCATGTGCCCGCTTGGTGCCGCCGGCGTACAGCACCTTTCCTGTTTTCCAGGTATTCTGCTAGCACAGCATGCTCGCCCATTTTAAAACAACGCTGCGGCACACAGGCCAGGGCTGCTGCCCGCTCAACTGCTGCGGCTGTTCCAGCGTGCACTGCGAGTACACAACCTGACATGAGCAATATCACTGAAGCCCCCCTCCCCATGATTATGCCGGGTATGGTAATTAAGGGCGGCCTTATAACCAGGATCCAGCACCACGCACACTGAGCACAAGCTTAGCCGGGGTGCATTGAACAACCCCTCCCCATACAAAACACAGCAGCAGTTCGAAATTGTAAGACACAGTGTGGTGTCATGTATGCATGTGAGACCGCTCTCACAGACACACCGGCAGCATCTATCAGTATATGTGTATGTACGCAAGCTTAATAGCCGACAGCGGCACCCCCTCGGCTGAAATAACAGTGCACCTTACTGCGGACGCATGTCACGCACACTGTGCGATGTAAAGTGGGGTACGCCAAGTAACCCCAACCCACCCTGAAATGCAAACAAAATGCCAGAAAAAGCGGTCACCACGCCGAGTTTTGTCAACGTCGCCTACAGTGATGTAATACATACATGTTGCCCACATCACTGCGGCCAGTGCAGACCACGTGCGGGGGTTTTCCTCAGTGATCCAGCCACTGGCGCGTTTATGCTGCTGAGGGCTTCTCGATTGGGTGCTGTCCTGGCAAGGACATTCAGAAACATTTTTGGGGTGAAGAAGAGGCAAGGCGCACTTACCAGCTGCGAGTTCCAGAAGCGTGGTCCCAGCCGCTCTCCCGGCTTGAGCTGCCTAAACACCGTCATGACTGCCTTGAGTGAGCCATCTGCGGTGGCCAGCCTCTGGTGCTCCAGGCTTTCAGCCATGACCTCGTCTGGGTCCTGCTCAGCAGCAGCAGCGGCAACAATGCAGCACTAGTGCTCAGCAGTAGCAGCTGCAAGTAGCAGTGGTGCAAGTGCCGAGCATTAAATTTGCAGGCACTGATGCGCCTGGCGGAGTGCATGCAAAACATTTCGTCCGGTTCCTGCAGCAGCGGTGGCTGAAACCTTTGTGTCCAAGCACTTACTGTAGGCAGCGCGTGCGTCCCTGTGCGTCAGGCGCAGCCACTTCAGCAGCAGCTGGGAAAAACCATGGGTCGGTAGAAATACACGGAGACATCTACCTGACACTTTGCCTTCGCACACCACTTGGTTAGGGCTACAGCTCAATTTCAAATCCCACACTAAATTATAGTACTTAACCCCTTTTAGTCGACAGGCACGCCGCACACACCTGACACAGCAGCTGCAAAAGCGCTGCAGTGGTCCACAGACTGCATTGCAATATACTGCCATGGCTTACACAGCACTATAGGGCATGCGCCAGGACGAGGTATACATACCGTCACGTTGCGCCTGTCTCGCACAAGCAGGCTGTTCCAGGCAATGCGCCCGATGCACTTTGCTGAGTTCCGCCAGGCCACGCGTGCGCCGTGCACAAGCTCCTCCTCGGTTTGCGTGTACGTGCCTAGCCTGAACACCTCCACCTTGATCACCTGCTCAGCAAGCAAGAAGCAGCAACAGCAGCAGCGGCGGCGGCAGTAGCGGTAGGAGCAGCAGCAGCGGCGGCGGCGGCGGCGGCGGCGGCAGCAGCAGCGTCAGCCGCCGCAGCGGCAGCATTAACAGCACCGCCAGCACAGAGTGTAGTAGGTAGAGCTCTGCCGTGCCTGACACCTACGATGGCCAGCAACGCAGCTGAGCATCACAAATAAATTGCAACTGCAAGCGGCGGCAACAGTCTGTCACAGAATAGAACAGAGCAACAGAATGCTGTTGGGCGCTGACGTGGTGGGCTTCCACAACGCCAGGTGCAGAGGCTGGGGCTACAGAGTGAAGCATACTAGTACACTGGACAGTGCGCGGTGTAGACGCTGTGCGCGGTGAAGAGCGTGGTGCTGGTTCCTGCACTACTACCCTCCCAGGCAGTAGTGCCTGCGCCACAGCATGGTGCATCATGCCGCTAGTGCAGCGTAAGTGGGGGCGACCTACAGCACTACCACCCCGAACAGCCCTGCGCCACCAACAGTCATGCACGTGCCTAGACCAGCCGCTAAGACGAAGGGCCCGGGCGCCTTCTTAGCAGTGGCGCTAGCGGTACTGCAGCTTCCAATATCATGCTGCAACAGTCAAATTCGGGTAACGTAAGGCGCTTCAGTCTGGGCGTTGACCCTGGGTGAGTATATTAAAACTCATCTAGAAGCGATATGTGTGGTCACATGTGGTTTAGGGTTAGTGCCATCGTCGAGCTTTTTCACACCATGCCACACACAAACGCCACCTCGGCCCGCATGACTCAGTTTCTCCGGGGCATGATAGCCCCTTCGTGCCACCACCGGCAAGCGGCCAAAGACAGAAAAACGAAAATTTATGAGAGGGTGTGGCCTTGTGTGCCCTAAACAGCAGTTGTTATCAAATACTTGAAGTACTACACAGTATTACGATTATTGTATTAAAACAACAATTTGTATACATGTTATAAAACTCATCTATACTAAGTAAAGATAAAGTATCTGTACATGAATTGTTACTGTAAGTTTGTAACAAGTGGTCAGATAATGAGTACTACTAGTACTACTCTACCATAAAATCAACCAAGCGTTATGCTCTTCTGTGCAGAGGTTACGCACGCCAAGAAGCAATGCTTTGTGTATATGCAGCACGTGACCCCATCAAGTAAAACCTCATACCGTAAGAAGGTCGACCGCACACAGCAGTTTCGGTGACAGCGAGACCCACACCTGCCGCAGTACGGCAAACTATTTCCGCAACCTACGACGTACCAGTAGTAGCTCTAGCCTTCAATGCTTCCATAAGTGTCATTTTGCACTAAATGAAATGTGTTCTTGCGATCACTCGCGTGCTTCCCCTGTTGTTTCACCCGTTCACAGGCCACATTGGTGTTAACAGATTCAAATTTCTCTTTCAACGTTAGACTTCAAATGCTGCACAACGCATTATTGCTTCACCCATCCTCGTTCCTCCCCTCCCCCCCACACAGGTCACATGCTGGCTCAACGAGCTGCAACTTCATCTGCAAATGCAACCGTTGCCAACTACAAGTGCCGCACACGGCGTGTTGCGCACACTGTCTTTCCCATCCCGCCCTTTTCCGACAGCCTGCTCCACCCACACTTATGCCTTCAGGTTAGTCACGCGGTATGCAACCTGACCCAGGTGTGACCTGTCCCCCAGCTCACACACTTTGATAACCTGCAAGTAGTACAATTTCAAGTGTGGCGCATCTCCTTGCGGGGTAGCAGCGCAGCCTCGTACCAGCCCTTCTCCTTAGCTTAGGAGGGTATGCCCCTTGCTCCATGCTGCATCAGCCAAAAGTAACCCTAAGCGGCCTATGCCCCAGCTTACACACTTTGATAACCTGCAAGTAGCACTTGAAGTAGTACAACTTGAAGTGTGGCGCACCTCCTTGCGGCGCTGCAGCGCGGCCTCGCTCCAGCCCTTCTCCTTAGCCACCTGCTCCACCCACTCGTACCCCTGCTCAATCACGTGCTCCGCGTTGAGCATGGGCAACAGCACCACGTAGGCAGCACGCTGGAACACTCCCTGCCACAGCTCCTGCAGCTGCACATTCTCGGGCTTGTCGCCAGTAAACCCGGGCATGTGCCTGCAGGTGCGAATGAGCGGAAAAGCCATGTGTCAACACTAGTAGTATGTAGGACTGTTCAGTGCAAGTTTGTGCCCCGTGAAGGCGATCTACGCCGCTCACCCAACATTGTTTTGCCCTGCAAGTTTGAACTGGCTTCCATTAACAAATACTACTAGTAGTAGATTCGCTATCCGCCACAAAAAGAGTCTAAAATTCAGCATTGTGATGTGTTGTTACACCCAGCGTCTGTGTCGGCTGTCTAGGCGCTGGTAGGGACTGAGACCGGGGGGACTACTACTAGGCCACAAAAATCATATCCATAGGAGAGGGCATCAAGAATGGGGACCACATACACACCATGCAATATATGCCGGGTGGGCACAGGTAGGTAAAGGCGCTGGAAGAAGCTACTTCGAAGTATGTTGGTTGTTGGTGCTGTTCCAAGACATGGCACCGGCTGGTGGCGTTGATGGTTGCACCATATGGCCTGCTGACCAGTGTTGAAGATGAAGGTGAACGGGTGAACACTTGTGCACTGAGTCAGATATGTGACGTTGTTGACCAGGTGCACAGCACATTGCCTTCATGCAACACCCAGCTCATGGGCGTAATGCCAGGTACACACCACGCAAGGCGTTGGGATGGATTTATGTGTCACATGCAAATGCCCTCGACCTGAGTACAAGGTGTGTGCAACGCTACTCCTCGCATGGTGCTTCCTGGTGTGAACACGGGGACGCTGTGGATGTGCACGTATTCTTCTACTTTAATAGCCGACGCCCAGCGACTGGTATAACTGGACAAATGTACGACCAGTGCCCCTGCGTATTTCAAGTACACTGCTGCACTTTTTTAAACCTCAAAATCACATGCTTCTGCAGGACACGGGCAATTCCAATCAACGCTGCATGCCAGGCCAAAGCCTGTGGACAATCGAGCCACAAGGTCACAACAAGTTGCCCTCACCTTACACGCGCTGCTACTATGCTCAGTGATATCAAAGTGAAAGCTTTGCAAGAGAGAGGGTATTTAGACCGTTCTGGTATGGGCACCCAACGGCGCTGAACGCATCGCAAACAGATAGTAATGCTGCTTGGTGCCCACCATGCGGACGAGCAAGCCCACAGTTACTGCAACTGTATTTGGCCTGACTTCATGCCGCAGCTACTGCAATACCTGACCAGATTCGCAATCTGAGGCTTGAAGAGAGGCTTAGGCTTACACTGCAAAGATGCTCTGCAGGGTCCTGCCCAGCTCGGCGTGCGCGTAGGAGGGGATGCCATACACCATGTGCTGCTTGCCCAGATTTTGGAGAATGGGCATCGCCGCGTCGAAATTCGGCACTGCATGCATCACCACCTGGTGACGAATAAGTTGAAGTGGTAGGGGCGGCGGCAGCAGCAGCAGCAACAGCAGCAGCACCGTGTGACTTGGGTCAAGAAGTCAAACACCACGGCAGCAGCGGCAACAGCCAACAAATACCTTGGCGGCCAGCAGCACTGGCTGCGTAAGCAGCAAGGACGGCATCCCTTGTACACCTGAATAACTTCTGGATATCGTGCGCCTCGACATGTCGGTTACAGTTCTGGTGTACCTGTACCATTGTGTTCACTTGACTACGGGGAGGCCATGCAGTGGTTTGGTGACACGTATAGTGCTGTCTCACGATAGCGCGGTTGCTACGGCGGCAACCTACTGCTGCCTTTTGCTGCCCTGTTGGTGTTTTTCCGTTGGTCACGTCTATGTTGGTCTCGTGCCATCCCTGCGGGTGTTATTTAAGAACAACAGTGTGTATCATATCTGTGTGTGCATCATAACTGGGTAGGTTACGGTATTTCACATAAGGTACTAGTAGAGGCCGTCACATGCGTTACCTCAGCAGGAGTTTAAAATTTTTTGTTAATGAGAGTTACGCTGAAACATCTAAGCAGCCTTGTCAGGTAAATACTTGTGAAGTACAAATCAAGTAAATACGAGTAAGTTACCAAATGCACTTGGTACTTGGCGTGTCTGGGAGACCAGGTACCTTTTGTATGTTTTATGTATGTTTCTGTACTTCAAGAGTACTTGGTACTTGGCATGCACATGACATACTACACGTACTTAAAACTTTTTTCTTGAGTCGCTACGTGTGCCATGTAAGAAAAACACACCAGCTAGCCGCCAGCGGTGGCGAGCATGCTCCGGGCAACCGAGCAGGCTCTGACCAACGTGCTACACATATGTATGTATACATGCGTACACCGTGTCCACATGGTTACAGCCTTATCAACCGATTTTGGCGCATTCAAAGAAGTAAGGCGCAGGTGCTCAGCCCTCACTGCTCACTGAACGCTGTCACCAGTGTGCACTGTAGAGACGCTGCGGCTCAGGCTGCTGAGCACAGAAGTACTCATACTTGGTTTGTATTCTACTTGTACTTGGTATTCTACTTGTACTTGGTGTGGCTGCCCATATTTTACTTGGTACTTGGCATGGCGTGCGCCAAGTAATATATTTGCGCTTTTGTACTTGGTACATGACCCACTTACTTTTCTTGTATTTTATCCCACATCTCTGTATTCGAAAAGGTGTGTCACCTAAGCCACTAGCCGCACCACCTACAAGCAACCGCGCACAAGCAAATGGCACCGCTTAATGCCTCTTCAAGGCCAGCACTCATGATGTTCTGAGACCGGTGACCGCAGCCACAGATGCAGCGCATTGTACTTCGTATTAACACCAGAGGTTAGCTCATGACTTGACTTCACCTCGATGGCATCAAACAGGTGTCCAGCAAGGGAGTCCATGTCCGTGCGGCCAAACAGGTGCACCAGCTCAGGGTTTTCAGTGAAGAATGTGGTGTAGAAGGCAATGCCCATCTCCTTCTTCTTGTCCTTGAACGGCTCCCAGCTGGTCACCAGCATCTGCAAGGCTCAGCGAGACCGGCACCAGCCAGGGTAAACCAGCTATTTGTATGGTGCATCTAAAGTTAGGGTGTCGCAGCATGCAGGCACAACCATATAGTGGTACGTGCATTACATGCATACAAGCAGCACACAGCACAGGAATCTCAAGTAATCCTGTCGGCAGTTGCATGCAGTCACGGCGGTGTACCCCCGTCTTGATAATCCAACCATAACTTAGTGACTGGTGCTCACTGGTGCTCAGGGCTCACTCTTTGGATTCATGCATGCATGCACAACAAGAAAGGGCTTACTCACGTTGTAGTTCTCTGGTATGTCAAAGACGTCACTGAGGTCCACAATGGCCTGGTACGCCTCGGTCATGACATGGTTGGTGAAAAATATGTAGGCCGCCGCCTCGGACCCCTTTTCCATGTCCCCGCGCTCGTACTCCTGCACACACACACACACATATGTAATTCATGCAGTTGTACCAGAAGGTAAATGAGGAGACGTTGGCACAAATGGCAGTGGCAGTTTGGTGTAGGGATGTGCCGCCTACAGTACCAGCATGGCCGCACACGCACAAAGCGGCTTTAGTACTTGAAGTTTGATATATGTAAGACGCAGGGCCGATCTGTAGCTTTTGCGAAGTGTTTGGCATGCACCAAACATCGACGGCAGGCGCGGCGTCAGGGTTAGCTTAGGTTTTAGGGCCTAAACCTAGGTTTTAGGGCCTAAACCTAGGTTTTAGGGCCTAAACCTAGGTTTTAGGGCCTAAACCTAGGTTTTAGGGCCTAGGGTTACACAAGCAATACACCTGTATGCTGCGCCCTCCACCAGTCTCAGCAAACTGCCATGGCACACACCGCAGTGCCAACCTTGAAAGAGCCGCCAACAAGCAGAGGCGAGCCAGAATGTGTGGTTTGGAGAAACGTAGCAGGTGGCTTAGCCCAGGTGTGGCAGCGCACCAGGAACTGAGTGTGCACTTGAGACACCACATTTTGCTGTGCACGAGGCGTGGTACAACAAAGGACGAGCAGATCCCACCACACACATGCCAGCCATTGCCAAGGATGCATGATCAAGGTAGCCGAGTCCGGGTTGCTCAGCAGTTCCTGACACTCGCCTCCTGGTAGGGGCTGTGCTGCAGCGCCTGCACCCACAGCAGGCGCAGCGCCTTCCAGTGGCGCGGCATCAACCCCAGCTCCGCCAGTATTCTGAAGTAGTCACCACCCGCGTGCGTCCAGTGGCGCGCCCCCGGCCCCTCTGCAAATGCGCGGTACGACTCCCGCGCAATCTCCTCTGTGTGCGGGTGCAGCTGACGGATGCACTGGTCTATCAGAGCCAGCATCTGGTCCTGCAGGTTGTCCGCGCCTGGCCCCATCTTGACAGCCACGTCTGCTCCGCGGCATGCATCGGCAATGGCAGGTGGCACTGTGTGAATGCGCGCCCCAAGTGAGCCCACCCGTCGCGGTGTATACATGGTACCAATGGTACTACTTGCTGGTACGTGATGGTACTACTTGCTGGTACGTGATGGTACTACTTGCTGGTACGTGATGGTACTACTTGCTGGTACTACTTGGGTACTACTTGCTGGTACGTGTATACACACACAATACTACGAGTTGGTGCAGTGACCAAGTGCCATGGCATCACCACTCCCCCAAAAAGCTCCAGCAGTTGTGCATGTGCTAACGAGGGAGTTGCCGGGAAAAACGGCACACATGGGCCAGCACCATGTGCAAGCATGCCCTCTTCTAGAGTTACAGATGCACTTACTACAAGTACTTGTGTTAATATTATGTGCTAGCACGTTTTCAGGCCATGAGCCAGCTATAAATGTAGGAATATAAGTGCATTCTGCGGATGTGGCAATTTGGAAGCTGAGGCTACGTATCACCTTTCGTCATGCCGCAGAAAACACATGTGCATCCTATTGCATGACGTGTGATACTGTGGTACTCAGAAACAGTGTTAGCCCTCAGCTTGTGCTGATGAGGCAAGGGCTTCTTAGCTTGACTACGGGAGGAATTTGTACACCGCTTAGTAGCCTGGTGGTTTGATAATAATAATAAAGTGCCTCATGCAAGGCAGTATCTGGGCCTTGTTCAGATCGCTACCACATGTGTTATCTGGCCAATTACTTAAACTGCCACGGGCGGGGTGTGGCCTTGTGTGGTGTCGCTTCTTATTACCAGAGCAGTAGGTGCACCTACTAGCCTAGTAGCAAGTGCTTGAGCTTTCGGGTGCCTTCACCTGTCATGCCCACAGCAAGACCAGCTATGGTGGTGGTAGGGCTCGGCAACTTGCAAAAAAAAATGCCTACATCAAATTCTGAACAATACTTAGGGTATATATATATACATATGCTGGTGCACATGTGTCCTGCTGGTGCCGGCTGCTGTACCACGCTATTGAAACCTATTAGCAACTGCAAGTGGCACTTATTGCACACGCACCTGGGAACAGGAAGAAGAAGCGCTCGACCATGAACTCCATGCAAATTTCGTTCCACGGCAACATCTGCATCGCCACAAGCATGCACAAATTTAGGTGGCGTCATCAGAACTTCAATCATTTGTAGTGATGGGTCACGGCGTATAACGTATTTTATACGTTATACAAAATACGGCGCACCTCTACGCCCAAAAACGCGATATACGGCGTATTTGCCGTATAATGTATGCGCTATATGGCGTATTTACGTACTACGTTATCCGGCGTATAATGCGAATTATTATACGCTGCGACATCACTACTCATTTGGCAAGACTGCCACAGCGGACAGACGCGCGGCAGCTGTGTCAATTGTATCGGTGCCACAGTGACCGTGTGCAGCAGAGATGAATGCCGTGTGTCCGCATGCAACCTGAAAGGCATGCCAACCTTGATTTTTGTATACCCAGGCGCAGCAGCAGCAGCGGCAGCAGCAAGACTTAGAGCGTTCTGCACAGCAGCTAGCAGGTAAATGGCACGGACCTCGCAACGGACACGAATAGGGCATTTTTGCAGCGCAGAACTATCTGCTGGCTGCCTCCTGGTTGCTGCTCCCTTACCTTGTTGTACGAGTCTTTGCAGATGACTATCTGAACGTCGGTCAGGGGGTGCTCTGCGGCCTGCCGGCGCACAGCCTCGAGTGCGGCTTGCTTCTCCTCTCGTGTCATGGTCTGCTTGTCAGCATCTGCGCGCATGGCGGCAATGCGGCTGGCCTGCCACCACCAGCATGCACACACAGGGTCGGACAAAGAGTTTGGCATAGGTGTCGACTGGAACCGGCATGCGCGGGTTGGCAGGGCGCACTCAGCCTGTGCACACACGGTGACAAGTGAAAATCAACACTGACACACACACACACACACACACACACACACACAGTGGCACACCAGAATTTTCCTTCAGGGCAGCAGCAGCTGAGCGTACCAGTAATGTCATGCTTCAGCTTTTGCATACAACTGCAGCCATGGATTAGGGTTAGCACAAGGTCATGTGAAAGCCATGGAGAGCACACGATGCATGTGAACATACCTGGGTTTCACCAAAGGTCATACCCTGGCGCCTGACGGCAATGCTCGAGTCGATGCCGGCAAGCTTCTTCTCAAGCAGGAAACCGAAAGTGGCGCGCATGTTTGGGGCTCCACCCCAGGGCAGAGGCACCTGCAAGGTATGTGCACGGGGAGTGCAGGCGATTGGGCCAAAACAACAGCAGTGTGGCATTGCAAAGCAGTGGAAATCAGCAAATCACTAAATTGTGTCCAAGGTTGTCAAAACTCTTTAAACACTTTTGCTAACACATGACCCACACGTGCCGGTGAATAAAACTCCCCAGGGCCTGTTCACATGCTACGTGCAGCGGTTAACTGATGTAAGGAGCGCGTGCGGAAGCGATCACAGACCGCCAGCTTGCGGCCTCAGGCGTTGTGGCTTGTGCAGCTCAGCTGCTGCCGGCACTGCTGCAGCTTATTTGCACAACCAACTCACCGTGGCCTTGACGAAATCCACGTCCTGCTTGTCGAAATGCTTAAGGGGGCTCGTGTCCGCCCTCGCAGCGTCAGTCCACAGGCCGGTGGTGGACCCCTTGAGCCTGGTCTGGAAGACCACCACCAGGCTCTCCTGGTCAGTCAGCTGCAGGTGCATGGGCCAGGTGGGCACCTCGTGCAGCGGGAGATCCTCCTGCCTGACGATCTCGGTCCCCAGCATCACCAGCACGCGCACGCGGAACTGCTGCTCGGCGGCGCCATCCAGTCCTGTGAGTGCAACCTCTGTCAGCACCAGACGCTGACCAGATCGCAGCTCGCACACCACTCGGCTGGCGCTCTCTGCTCCTGCCCCAGCCACGAAGGGTATATCCTCGCAGACAGTGCTGAGGTCATATGGGCACTTGCGCGCGCCTACAGCTACAGCGCTGGGCTTGGCGGTGGTGGCCGGCCGCCCTGTGAACCCCTTGCCCTTGGGAGCAGCAGAGGCGGCTGGGGCCACCATGGCGGCCCAGGAGTGTCAAATGCGCGCGCACCGTCAACACCGCTCTGCTGCTGTGATGTGCGAGTGAGTGATGCGTTGACGTGTGTGATGTGTTTGACCCGCATGATGCTGAAGGGCGCGCCCGCGCCTCAACAACTTCAAGCAATGCCAGATTGCGAGCTCGAGCGTTTCGCTCCGCGAGGAGCGTTTCGCCCAATTTTTTGGTGGGTCCTTTACGAGTGCGGCCGAACAGTGCCTGGCGGCCAGCGCGCGTCCGGGCAAGCTAGCTGCGTGTTGTGTATACCATGTAGCCGGGAGCATGGATTTTCTCAGGTGACGGCGCGGTGCCCCCCTCCTCCGTAGTCACGCAGCTTCGCTGCCACCCTGACCTTCTGCCTGTGTCTGTGTGGTGTGTGTGCGCAGTTCAGCTGTTAAATTTTTTGTGTGTTCGCAAACACCGACGCACATGTGTACACACCCCGGGGAGCAGGCTGGCGGGTCCTGAGCGGGGTGGGGTGCGTTGTGTGTATTCATAGTCTTCTGTCATCCAGCGCCGATGCCTGGCGCTCAGTAGGCCGCTCGTTGTCACTTCCCCTATTCGCGGCATGCACATGCGTGCATATTTGTGGATTGGTTTCTTACTTTTGGAAGGGTGTGCTGATGAGCAGCCTTAAATTTGGGTCCGGTGTTGGCGGGGGGCTGGGCGCTTTGGTGCCATGCGGCACTGGTAGTACATTGTAGACCGCTACGGTATGAGTACTATTCGACTTCATAACCCGCACCCCATGTGCACAGGGCTTTCCGCGCCCCAAGCGGAGTTTAATAAAAGTACACAATGTGGCTGGCGGCAGGGCCTGGGGCACACGTCATGGCTCAGCACTGCTGTGTCGATGGTGCATCGCACCGACTGTTGTGTTCTTGCCAACAATTCTTTATTCACGTGGAAAAAAAGAGTAGGCCTCGCCCTGCACACGCCGGTCAGTACCCAAGGTTGTGGGCTACCAAGGATACCTTCATAACTGAACGTAAAACATGCTTTTCGAGCTCTCGTCTTTGGTCAGTCAGACAGAGCTGCTCAGCACAGGACAAACGGGCATGCTCAGCAGCCGCAGCAGCTTCAATGCACAGCCGCAAACTCAAGTTGCAATCACAACACGGTGCAAGTGTGGCTGTAGCCAACGCGCGCGGCAGCCATGAGCTCTAAGCTTCGCGCGGCCCTGGAGGCCAAGCTCAAGGCTCTACAGTCGCCAGAGTGGGACAGTGACAACGGCGCGGGCGGCAGCGATGGCAGCGGCGATGAAAGCGACACCCCTGCTCCCGTTGCTCCCGCCGCCAAACCCAAGGCCCAGCAAGAGAAGGGGGGCAAGGGCGCAGCGGCGGGCGGCAAGGCGGGCAGGCAGGCGGGGAAGGGAGGGGCGAGGGATGGCGCAGCGCCATCGGAGCCAGGAAAGCGCACCATGGCTTCGGTGGCGGAGGGCAGGGTGGTGTACCTGGGACACATCCCTCACGGCTTTTACGAGGAGGCGATGAGTGGCTTCTTCTCACAGTTTGGTGAGATCAGGCGCCTCAAGGTGGCCCGCAGCGCCAAGTCCGGCAACTCCAAGGGGTACGCCTTCCTGGAGTTCGCCCACCCCGAGGTCGCCCGCATCGTGGCGGAGACCATGAACGGCTACTTCCTCTACGAGAAGCAGCTCGTGTGCAACATCGTGCAGCCGCACCAGGGGGGGGGGCGCCTGTTCTTCAAGCCCAACATCAACAAGGGGAAGCAGCTGCGGGCGCAGGAGAGGAAGCTCGCCAACAGGCTCAGGACGGAGTCAGAGGCGGCCAAGCACGCGCGGGGGGTGGCCAAGCAGGCGCGGCGCAAGCGCGGGGCCCTGGCGAAGCTGGGCATCGACTACGAACCCCCCACTCGCCCGGAGGCGAAGCGAGCGGCGACTAAGGCAGCAGCGGTGGCGGCGGCGGAGCAGGAAGCGGCGACGGCACAGCAGGCATCGCCGGCAGTTTCAAAAAAACGGCCGGCGCCCGCGGATGGCGCGCCCCCCAGCAGCGCCAAGAAACACGCAGCCGGCGGCGGCGGCGGCAGCGGCGGCGGCGCCAGCGGTGGCG
>JAULBY010013658.1:0-15470 GCA_032358315.1 Ophiocytium majus | reverse complement strand
GAACTTGTTTATTTTTTCCTTCAATTACCCGATCAGCACTGTCCAAAATGTCCCCACGAGCATTTACACCCATATTACCAACAGCGCGAACTGTTTCGTTTTGCAATATTAATGCACCCATGTCAATGGTTTTACCCATTGCTGTTTTCATAATTTTCTTAGTCATAATATACTTCCTTCTTTATATAGGTATTTAACGTAAAAATTCCGCAGGGTCTAAATCATAGTACATGCTATCAATACGATGTACTCCTAATTTATACAACACATAACTGGCCACACTACTGCCGCGGCCTACACCCCAAATGATTTGATTTGCTTGCATGATATCTACTAGATACTTGAGATACCGCAATAGGTCAAACAAATTTCGTTCTTGATACATTAACAATTCTGAACCGCAACGTTGTAATTCTTCTTGAGTGATACATAAATTTAAAATATGTTCTGCTATATCGATACTCTTATAGCTGTCGGGCATGTGCCAATTGTTTTGTTGTTTTGCATGAAATTCATTAACTGAAATTGTATTTTCTTGTTCAGAAACAAATTCTGGCATGGAGATTAAAATGTCAGGAAAACAAGTTAAGTCCACAGTATGATCTACAATTAAATTTTTTAAATCAGTAACAGGATGTCCTTGCATGAGCAAGTTGCACACATCAGATTCTGAATATACTAATTCACCAAATTTATTTTGTGTCATCTTTGCCAAATTCTGCAAACACTACTGTATTATCTTCTGTTGAACTTGAAAGTTCGGGCCAGTCCAATTCTAGTTCCCGCCAGGTATTGATGTTATTCATTGCCACAACCTTATCGCTGTTAGATTCTAACACATTTCTTGATGGCAAGTCACTGTCGTTCCACCATCCTGTCTCTTCAAACGGTCCTAAATTTTCATCAGTGGCATGTAGATAAATCATACGTTCGCCAAGGTCGCTACTGATTTCGATTTCATTAATGATAATTCGGCCTTCCATGATTGCATTGAGTTTGCAGTATAACATGATGCCTAGCAATTGATCAACCGGGTCGGCTGGCAGTTCTAGGGTTCGGATACCAGCTTGATTGTAGTTTTCTATAGAAACATTATTATGTCGACTGATAAACACACTATGGTTGAGTTGGCTATAGATATAATATTTCAGTCTTTCAAAAGCAATATTTTGACTAACGTTATCAGAACAATTAGTCATCATGTATAATCGAATGGTATAATTATTCATCAACATTGAGTTATCCCAATGTACTCCGCTGATAAATTCACTGCTGTATTCTAGTCTTACGTTCATGAGATGTCTATTACGTCGTCAAACGGAGTAGGCCCTTTGCGTGTTTTTTGATCGTACATGGATTGGTAGCTTTCTAAAGCCATGCGGATTTGATCACACACATAACCATTGCCGCTGCGGTAAGCTATGGCTAATTTTTTATGAAGTTCGGAGATTTTGGTACTAATTTCATCAACCGAAAGTTGTTCTAAATTTGATATCAATGGGTGTTCCATTGCTACAGTTTACAACAAAGTTCAGCTGATGTCAACTACTAATTAAGCCAAAGTTGGATAAGCATCGTTGGCATCTGGACCGGTCGAAATTGCATACCAGTTAGAAGCTACGTACATAAGAATAACACTTTGTCCTAAACCAGCACCAGCAAATGTAATAGTACCAGTTCCGCTGGCCTTCCAACCCGGGCTTGCTACAGTTACAACCATGTTGCCTGCGGTAATATTTTGTGCAATTAGAACTTTGATTTGACCTTCTACCCCGTCTGCCAATGTGGATGTTTCTGCACCACCTGTGGTAAAGTAGCTGGTTGTTGTAGCCAAACTGATTGCGGAAGCACTAGCCAAATCCTCTGCACTATTATTAAATGGTTGCATTTTTGCGTTGGTTTGGTTAACCGTAACAGTTGTGCCACCGTCGCTTGTGCTAAAGACAAATGTATAAACGCCAGTTGACGCAAATGTAATTACATTACTGGCCAGGCCTGGAATACCAACAGTATTGACACTAACTGCTGCTGGCAAGGTCAATGTATGTGCCACATTGCTGACAGTAACTACTACTGAAACAACGCCAGAGGCACCAGCTGCTGGAAAATTGGTAAATGCTAAACTGATACTACCGTTGGTGGTTACAGTTTGAACGCTACCAGCGGCGTAGTTGATAGTTACAGACCCACTCAAGGTTCCTAAGGCAACTCTAGTTTGGCTAACGTCTTGCAGTTGAACATTGCTCAACAAACTGCCCAGCATGTCGTTGTTAAGAGTACTGCCAGTTAAAGCAGCTTTAAGAACTACTTTATTTTGTAAATCTGTGATTTCTTCTGCTGCATATTCAAAATTGGTTTTCGTGTTGGTAAAATTATCACGAAATCCTTGTGAATTGTTATCTTGTCCGGCTACCGGGTAAGCGCCGTCGATATTGTTTGGGTTAATTGCACTGGTCATATGTTGTCCTAATTTTTACCATGATATTTATGGCATTTAAACATAGATATCAAGAATCTTTGCTGTCCTAATATTTACCGATATATTACGGTGTTCCATTTGGTGTAATATTACCAGCAGCTACAAGATCTCCACTAGATGACATGGAAAATTTAGCAACTCCTTGGTAATTAAAATAAAGAGTAGATCCTGTCTGAGTAACAGTCCAGTCGGCAGAAACAACACCTTGCGGACCAGTTGCGCCTGTTAATCCTGTTGCACCTGAGGTGCCCACTCCAGTTGCACCAGTCGGACCGGTTGATCCAGTTAACCCAGTAGCACCTGCACCAGTAGCTCCAGTAGCTCCACGCAGACCAGTTGCTCCTAAAAAGCCAGTTGCTCCTTGAACACCTGTAGCTCCTGCACCGGTTGCACCGTCATATCCAGTGGCACCAGTTGCTCCAATACCAGTGGCACCTGATCCAGTTGCACCTGTTAAGCCAGTAGCACCTTGATATCCTGTTGCGCCAGTAGCACCTGCACCTGTTGCTCCTTCCAATCCAGGATCGCCTTGTGGGCCTTGAAGTCCGTCTTGTCCGGTTAACCCAGTAGCACCTGTAGCACCGACTGGTCCGCCACTTGGTCCAGTTGCGCCTTGTGGTCCTGTAGCACCACTAGCACCAGTTGCACCACTACCAGTTGCTCCATCTAAACCAGTAGCACCTTGAAGTCCGGTTGCACCACTAGCACCTTGAAGTCCGGTTGCACCTGCACCAGTTGCTCCATCTAAACCAGTAGCACCAGTTGCTCCCTTAAAACCAGTTGCACCTTGAAGTCCAGTTGCACCTTGAAGTCCAGTTGCACCACTAGCACCTTGTAATCCGCTTGCACCAGTTGCACCAGTTGCACCAATGGTACCTTGAATACCGGTTGCACCAGTGGCTCCTGCTAAACCAGTGGCACCTAACCCTGTTGCTCCGGTTAAACCAGTGGCACCTGCACCTGTTGCTCCAGTTAAACCAGTAGCACCAGGCAGACCAGTGGATCCAACAAAACCTGTCAATCCTGGAGATCCAGTTGCTCCTTGGAGTCCAGTTGCGCCTGCACCAGTTGCTCCTGTTAAACCAGTTGCTCCAGTTGCACCAGGGCTTACTCCTGTGAGTAAACTGCCGTTACCAATAAAATATGAAGCACTTGTATTTCCTGTCACTGACAGATTGGCTAGTGTGCCAACTGTAGTTAAACTACTGTACAATACATTGCTGCTTAATGTATTGCCTGTGATATTTGAAGCATTACTACTGGTTATGATACCAGTCAATAAGCTACCATTGCCCAGCACATAACTACCAGTTACATTACCTATTGCAGATATATTTCCCGATACGTTAAGATTTGCTAAAGTTCCAACTGTGGTTAAACTACTGTATAATACGTTGCCACTTAATGTGTTTCCAATTAACAAACTAGCTGCCGATTGACTTTGTATTCCAGTCAATTGACTACCGTTGCCCACATAATAACCATCCACAGCAATGTTTCCAGTCACAGACAATGAGGTTAATGTGCCCAATGAAGTAATTGTAGGTTGAGCATTATTTGTAACAGTAAGAGATGTTTGAGCTGTTATCGCTGTATTTGCTGCGCCGGCTGTATTAGCATACGCAGGAATAGTACTGGCTAACGATGAAAAATTAGCATCCAACTCACTTAGTGGAATGTTACCCGATTGATCGGCAAAGGTATATGGTACTGACATTGATTATCCTAATATTGTGCGTTTTTGGAACACAAGATATTTATCGTATTCTGTGGTGTTAGAGTACATGTCCACAGGAGCAATAAACATCATGCTGTTGCCATCAAATGTAGTTGGCGTACTAAACTCGTCGCTATACCACGAAACAACACTGGTTGAGCTGTTAATCCATTGTATTGTTTGATTTGAGTCATTGGTCCAGTATGATGGAATAAGAATACTAACATCAAATGTGGTGTAACTAGGTGGTGTTGGAATCCATTCGTCGGTCACTGGATCCCAGTTTTTGCTCAGCAATCGATCTACTTCGTAACGATCTACATCAAAGTCTATTAAATTTAACGCAGTACCAATTTCTGATCTGATATTGTATGCCAGCTGCTCACCTTTTCCAGGTTTAGCGTAAGCTATAACCCAACTAGGAGTAAAGCCAAGCACACGACCATTGGTTTGTTTACTCAGCATCCACAATGGCAAAATGCTGCCAACTTGTCCAACTGTGTCGATAACTTGATCTCTCATGTTGATTAAACTATTTGGATAAACCACATCAATTTCGGTGCTATCTTCATAAGTCACTGAATATGGCAATGTAACTTGTTTGCTAACGCTTTTGCCGTCGTTGTTTAGTAAATTGTCAATGACTCGACTGTAAACAACTTCGTAAATTACTTCGCCAGCAGCGTTGGTTGCTTGTGCAACTTCTATTGATCCTAAAGTTAATGTTTTCCAATAATGATTTTCGTAAAGACTGCTGTAGTATGATTCTAGTGTGCTACTGGTAAGACCAAATGCATGATTATAAATTACACGAGTTGATACGCCAAAGTTTGGATCTGTTGGTCTATATAATAAACTTTGTGGAAATATGTTGGGATTTTGTAATAATCCATTTATAAATTCTCGATCATTTGCTGGTGGCATGGCTTGTATGTAAAGATTTTCATACGGTTCGTTGTACACTCGATCCACAGTGATGTAAAATTGTTTGGTAAAGTTTACTACATTATTGATACTGGTTACTTGTACAGTAAAGTAGAACACCAAGTCAAAAGTAGTTGGTTCTGCTATGCCATTTTGCAATGATCGATCAAATGTGGTGATTCCTGTGTCAAGCGTAAAGGTATCAAAACTGCATCGGCCAGCAATGTCACCAGACGGTAATAATGATAATCCTTGCGGCAAACTACTGGCACTGCCTGACAACAATTGATACTGCAATTCTAAACCACTAACACTTACAGCTTTAACATACAAGGTGCTTGTTGCACCATTAACAATGGTTCCAAGATTACTTTCAGTTAGCCAGACAATTTCACTATCAATAGGTCCATTAACTGTCAGGCTATAGTCGTATGGATTGCTAATATACGATGGATTGCCTAATTTATAAACTTGTATGGTAAAATTATAAACAGTTTCGGTAAGTCCTAAATTAGGAATATATCCATAGTACCAACCAGTTACTGGATCCAACGATAATCCCGGAACGTCAGAACTGTCGTCGCCGTTTAAGATAAATCTAAACGGATCTCCATCCAAATCCATTCCAATGAATTGGAACGCAAAGAAATTATCACTTCTAGTAACACCAATGCTGCCTTCTGGTGTGGTAATAATAGGAAGTCTAATAGGTGTGCCATCTGCTGTAACAAATGTATTATCGGCTGTGATAAGTGTAGTATCCGCAGTTAGGCTAGCGCGACTGTATACATCGATATTAAAAGTTCGTATGTTAGATGTTTTGCCGTCGGTGACCTCTAATGTAAATCCATATGAGACATACCCAACTGGTTCAGTATAAACATCGGTAAATCCAGAAATTAATCCTGTTCGACTAATGGTCAATCCAGGTGGTAAACTACCAGAAATTAATCTAACAGTTACTATGTCATCTGGATCAGTATCAGTGTATTGAATTTGTAATCCAGAAACTACAATGCCATCATAGTATGATGCAATATTTCCAGCTGGTGTAATAAATTCTGGAGCATCTTCACCTGTGACTGTGATAGTAAATGTACGATCAGCCAATCGATTGACCACCGATACTCCATTGACTGTGATTGTAGTATATGCCCGTACTACAAATTTACTAGTGACATCTCGGCTGACTGCTGTGGGTACACCTTGCACGTTAGCAATGGCCTGAGGTATTCCAGCCAATAACCCATTGCTTGCAATTTGTATACCAGCAGGAAGCTCTCCGGCGATTATTTCAAAGTAGACTGTTTCCGCCGTATCGGGCTCGTAGGCCTGTAATGGCACCTGATAAAATATACCTTCGGCAATGGTGCCTAAGCTACCTGCAGCGGTTATCCAGACTGGTTGTGCCATAGTTAATTAAATTAAGTTCCAGTACCTGTTACGGTATTCCACGAGGTAGCACCACGCACTTGCATACCAGTGCCAGTGAGGTAAATCATCATGCCCGGTACTGGACTAGTAATTGCTGAATCTCTTGCTGTGGCATTGGCAAATACCGCTAGATTAAATGTATTAGTAGAATTTATATTGTTGCCGGTAATGTTGCCGGTAACACTAACAGAGTTGTCACCAGTAATAACTCCGGTTAATTGACTACCATTGCCCAAGAAATAATCACCAGTAACATTCCCAACTGTGGTAATATCTCCGTTGACAACAGTATTTGCTACAACTACTTCTTGCCCATCAACCTGCAATCCTCCTGCAAAACCTTCATTGATGATCACGTTGCCAAGATAAATTGAACTATTGCTTAGATACAGATCTTTCCAAAAATTATCTACATTTCCTAAACTGTAAACGGCGTTTCCAGAAGGAACAAGATTGGCAACAATTCCACTTTCACTATAAGACGCAACGTTGGCATTGCTATAAGCAGCCGGAATGCCAGACATTGTAGAGGCATTGCCAAAGAAATAAGATCCGGCAATATTGCCAGCAGCGCTAACTATACCTGTAGACCGTACATTTCCAGAAGTTGTATTGCCGCTGGCACTAACAAATCCAGCTACATATATTCCTTGATTAGAAACGGTTACTACATCTGCTGTGCCAGCCACATTAAAAATTACATCTCCGCCTGAGGCTGCAATGGTTACATTAGTTGTGCCATTATTAATACTGGGAGTGGTAATATTACCAACCTGGGTGACCTGCGCCCAAATTACAGTACTACCATCATAGTTGGCAAAACAGTAATAAAAATAGGTACTATCAAAGGCATACATGCCGGCAACATCGCCAACACTACCTACTAGCGTTGGGGGCGGGGCCGATTGTGCCCGTGCATATAATTCGCTAAAATTGCTGTTAGTTTTTTGAAAACTAGTGCGTACAGGATCGCCTGCCCCATCGTTGGGTGAAGCGCCTACGTTAATTGTTTGTTGTGCCATAGAATAGAGTCCTCTGGTGTGTATTTACCAGAAAATGTTCTAGGGCAGTTTTAGGGCACTAACCCTTGTAGATCAGTTTTAATTTTATGAGCTAAACGCAGGTGTTGTCCAGCACCATAATGTCTAAGATCTCTGGCTTTACCGCCGCCAATTTCACCACGGAATTCTATTTCTGGATAATAAAATAATATGGGTATTTGTTGTTGGGAGCAAATTTGTTGCATGGACAAGATATTTTTTTTACGATTTATAGCAGAATTATCACTGTGATCAATCCAACACTTGTAGAAATCTTTCATAAACTCGTCACTCCACGGTCCGCAACTCTCTACTCTAGCATCGTTTAACACAACTTCAACACGGTCAATATGTGGAACAAGCACCACTACTGCCTTAATAGTAAGATGATCGATCCAATATTCTAATAGTCTAAAACAGGTGTCTAAACTGCCTCCACCAACACCTAAATTCCAAGCTGGCATTCCTAGTTGTTCGGCCATCACTTCGGGCCAGATTTGATGTCGATGCAGTCCTACTCCTTGTGTGTAACTACAACCCAAGGCTAATATTCCAGGAGTTTGATCAAATTCGTCAGTCCTGAATCCATGACTATTAAATTGGTAGTTTATTTCAGAATATGGATACCAGCCAGCTTGTTCTAGTCTAGCTCGTTGTTCAAGATCATGGCAGTTGTTATCGTACAGTAGTTGACTGTCAGTGCCGAGCCATTTGAGTGTTTTTCCACTGTGACTGCGCCACCTATGATAGGGTGGTCTAGAGTCGTTCGCTACAGACATTCCAGTTGATTATTTTCCAAATGTTGTCGAGATATCGTTCTTTGTCCCACTCATAATCCAATGCCCAGGCATGTTCCCACCAGTCTACTAGAACACAGATATCTGTTCTAACCTGATGATTTGGGATTGTTTTAATCGTACCCTGTGTGCTAAGATATACCCAGCCCGATCCCTGGATGGCCATGGCCACTTTTTTAAATTCTGTTTTAAAGTCTTCATAAGTTTTGAAGTTGGTTTCGATGAGTTCTAGCACAGCACCTTTGGGACGATTTGCGCCTTTGGGTGCTTGTAATTGTGGAAAGAATTTGTTATGTAAAAAACTTCCAGCACGGTTAAAATCAGCATTGCCTTCACCGGCGTTGTAGCGTTTGGCATAGCCTTTGGCTAGATGTTCGTAGTGATAGTCAATGGTGGCCTTTGACATCACAGGATTTAATGCTTTTTCTGCGTAAGGCAAAGGAGTAGTTTCCAGCTTGGCTGGACGAGTGCTTGCTTCTACAAGATCAATTTGTTGGCGAATGTTCATATTCGTACTTATCTGCGACGAGTAATACGCCCACGGTTAAGATCGTATGGACTAAATTCTAGTTCAACCACGTCACCTAGCAAAACTTTGATATTGTTCTGGCGCATACGACCGGAAAGATTAGCTAACACGGGCTTTTCAAATTTTTCAATTTGAACTCTATACATGGTATTGGGCAACACTTCTACAATCAGCCCTTCCATTTTAATCACATCTTCTTTACTCAATTGGGTTTATTATCTCCTTGACAATTACTTAGCCATTAACGGCGCATTTTACTAATATCTTTGGCTTCTTCATCACTGAACACCGGCACTGCATTTGATTTATGCATGGTTCCAATGCCTTTGATTTTGGTGCCAGTATACTCGTTGTCCTGTGGTTTTACGCAGGTAACCCAACCAGTATCTTGACTAGGAATTGACGCTGTTTCTCTGCCGGGCGGGGTTTTTGGCATGTAACTTGTGATAGATTTTTTAGGAGCATTATAAGGTCCGGTACTGAATTTGGGTGTAAGTTTTTCAAATTCAATTAACTTACGGTCCCATTCGGCTTGACGTTGTTGGGCTAGCTTTTTGGCCTCAGCACTGGCCCAACGCTTAGGACCTTTTTTCCTGCCTGTAGTGCTGAGCCACGGACCTTCTAAATGAAACGCCATAATTAAAACTCGCAAGTGTTATTCATACTACTATTATAACACTATGCGAGTTTTTGGTCAACCTATTTAAACAGGATCATGGCCATGATTACAGCCTGTGCAATAAAGCCTGCACCAATGGTCACAATGTTCAACATGTCTTTAAGCACCACAGCACGAGCAAAAAGCAAGCTCAATCCTGCCCACATAAACAACACAATGTCTAAGTTTGGAACCGTATCACTAAGTCCTGTGAGTAGAGCAAATAGGGTGGGTATTGTAGCCGAGTGAATAACAACTACTGCCAACCACCCCAGGGTGTCAGCACTTACCTTGGGCGAGTGTAGTTCTAACCAGGTCCTTAACGAATTTAAAAAAGTTTCTAATTTGATTATCATATTTTGTCCGCATAAAAAATGTGCCTCCCGACTTTACCTACTTGTGGTTTACCCCATTGTGGCTTGATATAGTCTGCATGGAAATACAGTGCGTTCTTCATGCTAGGCAATCGGAAACCTTCAAGTAGGACCTTTTTTGCTACTTCTTCTGATTCTTTCCAGTGTGCTGGATAGATAGGTTTGATCTTGCTGGATCCGTCGCAGTTCCAGCTGAATTGACAAATTACTTTGTCGTACACCACATTCTTTTGATATACAACTCCACAAATGTCTGAAGCAAATTTACCTGATGCCACACGGTTGATAGTGACCTGTGCCACTGCTACCTTGCCTTCAAAAGGCTCACTAGCACTTTCCCAGTAGATGTTGCGGGTCAAGCACTCTAGTTGTTTGGTACGATCTGCTGCACTAGTAAATCCTTGTCGGGCCACTTCATTGGCGACCTTGAGTGTGTCTAATTTGTTTGCGGTCACTGTGGTTACAGCAAACACTACCATTGTAAAACAAACTACTTTTATTGCTATACTGCCTAAGTTGGATATTGAGATAAATTTCAATGTCTTCTCCTTAGCGTAATACTGTACGCATCAGCGAATGTCCAGGATGGACGCATTGACAGGTGGTTGTAGAATGGAGACAGATCAAGACCTCGGGCCTCAGTGCCATACTCTCTAAGCGCGGTTTTGTTTCTCCCCGGGCTCATACCATTTGTCAATGAAGAGGATTTCCGAAGTCCTCTTTTACTACTGCTTGCTTTACGGCACAAGCCAATCCGTTTTGGAGTAGATCTAGATTGTAATCCTCCGCTGTTCGAACAAACGACAGCCTGGTTGTGTTTTCTACTCTCTAAAATACTTAGCGCCGGAGCAAAGTCTCGGGCTAATAACTCTAAATTTTGATATGTTTTTGCCATAATATACATACATTATAGCAAAGTTTACTAATTTAGTCAATCGCAGGCGGCGGCATGGCTTTCAAACGGTCCCATGTGGCTTGTTTTTCTTTGATCTGCTGTTCAAGCTCTCGATACCTACGACCTAATTCATAAAGTTCTTCCCATTCGGCCTCTAGTGCAGTGTTTGGTTGCAATAGGTTAAGTCTACTCTGTATTTCCTGCATGGTTTTGAGCAGGCTGATTCCGTTAATCTCAACGTCAGCGGCTTCGCCCTGTAGTTTAATTTTTCCACTGGCGGTCGAAGTCCACGGATTACTATTAATTCCGGCACCGCCGGTAAAGTAAGGAGCAGTATTAACCCCGGCACCGCCGGTAATTGTAAAAGGACCAAAGGTACCAGATGTAGTGATACCACCATTGGTAATGGTATTGTTGTAATTTAACGAACTTAAGGTAATGGTATCATTTGAAGATTCGTCAAATGTAATATAATCGTCTAACTTTATTTTAGGTTCCATTGAATTCCTTTAAAAATAGAGTGGGCGAACCCACTCTCCTTATTACTTGGCTGTGGCTAATGCTTCTTTTTCGGCAGTAATTTCTTTACGACGCTCTTTGATACCTTTGCTCATTTCTTGGAGAGCTTTGCGGGCACGAGCAGCACTGGCTTTTACGCCTTTGCTTGTGAACTTTTCATTCTCTGCGATATAGTTATTGAATGCTTCTACGATTGCGTCATGTTGTGACATTTTATTTCCTTTATTGTAAAGTGCCTGAGCACCTATTAATTATACACTGTAACAGCAGTATGTCAAGAAAATTAAAGGTTTATATGCCTTTTTGCCCAAGGATCCCAAATGACCAAATTGTTCCATCCGTGTTCCCAGGTTACTATAAACAAACTTAAAGTATTGTGATCAAATATATGCATTCGGTTATCTTCGACTCGGGCCTGTATACTTCGGCTTGTGGTGGTCCATTTAGATAACTTGGTTCGGGCGTCTGAGTCACGCACAATTACAATGTATAAAGGATCACCGCTTTTGAATATTGGTAAGGTCATTCTAATGTAGAGTTTGATCAGTGGGCCTAGGCTCATTGATAGCTTCTACATACTTAGCAAAATCCTCATCAACTTCAACCAGCTGATCGTCATACGCGGCCGACACTTCGTTGCTGACACCAAGGATACGCATGAGTCCGCCAAGATGTATTTCTTCGATTCCGCAATCGTACAACACCAACATGAGATTTAATATACTCAGACGCAGGGTTTCTTCTAATTTTAGATCGTCAAGCATATAATAATTTATCGTAAGAAAGCGGCCGGAGCCGCTTTTTATTAATCAAGGGACTTACAGTTGCCCAGCCCCTGAAGATTAGGCCACTACTTTTTCTGCTTTGGCAGATGCCTTGACTTTGGCACCACTGACTTTTACTTCGCCTTTCTTGGCGAGCTTGGTCTTCTCGGCCAACTTGTTTGCTACTGCGTAACCAGCATCACCTTCAGTGATACCAACGCTTTGCAAATGTTGGAGAGCTTGCAATTTGGTCATTGGGCTTGGTAGCTCAATCAAATTGATATTGGTGCAACCTGCTTTGTTTAAAATCTTAATACGAGCTACTAAATCGTTAGCGAAACGAGCTTTCACTGTGCCGTTAGGATTAGTTGCTGTACCTGCTACTGTAAATAATTTGTCTTGTGACATGATGTTGCCTTTCTAAGTTGCCTATTAAGTTGATTTAAAATACTACTCACTACAATAACTATTATACTTGAAATCTGTTCGAATGTCAACCATAATAACTATATTTGGTTTGCCAAAATTATTTGTTTTGGTTTAAGTCTACCTTTGATCCAGTCATCTTTTCCTTGGTCCAGTCTGCTGCGCCTTTAACATCGGACCCAAATCCAGAAATAGTACCACATGCGGTCAATGACATGACTAAAATCAAGCCAGATAAGATTTTCATTTTGCTGCCTCCTTGGACACTTCTTGGACTTTGGTTACACCGTTGTCCAAAATCTTTGCAATTCCGGATAGACCAACGGTGCAAATCAAAATACCAAAAACGGTTCCTAATACGAATGCTTTCATTCTTTATCTCCTACAATTTTGACACGGTTGAGTTGAGTGCTACGGTCATTGTGTCGCTTGACTGTACCACGAATCTTTACATGAGTTTCAGACTTGATTCCCTCACGGTATGCAAAGTAAACCGAGTAGTTGTCTGTAGTAATGGCACTTACAAACCATGTGTTAAATTTAGCACTGTAATTGCTACGCACAACTTCCACGGCTAATTCAACCTTGTCACCAAGTTTACCAATGGTGCCTTGACAACGAACCAACCGTGCATCCACTGATTCTTTCTTTAATTGTTTAGCATAGCTCTGTGGCATGGCCGTAATCACAGAAAGATCGTAGTTGCTGGTGATAGTATCTAGGTCGCAAACCTTGGCAGTAATTCGTGCCCATTCACCAAGTTCGGTTCTAAGAGCTTGCATGGTTACCGAAGCAGCCATATACCGTCGACATTGTTGTGCAAGCTCACGGTCAGCATCAGTAATTAACGTGATATTTGACAATGCTTGACGCACAATTTCTCGGTTGGTAGGACGAATCACTTGGTCACCAATGGTTTCTGGCTCTTTAAGGTAACCATTGTTCAAGCGATATGCTGTGCAAGCCGCTGACCAAATTAGGTCTGCTGGTATAGCATCAATTGTATCGCGAGTTTTTTTCACGCTGGTTCCTTTGTTGCGTCCATGAATACTGTTACAGCTTCTTGGTCTTCTGCAGATAAGAGCTTGAAGTATTTGACCATACGCTCTACCGCGGTTAAACTTTCAATATTGTTGACCACGCTATAGGCAACGATTCTAGCACAGGCTTGATCTATGTTCATTAGTCGGCCCTTGAACACGCATACGCCTTTAGTCCTGCCTTTTGCAAAACTTCGGCAAAGGCTTGGGCACCAGCTTCTTTGATGTCCATACTTTGAGTATAGCTACCACCTGGATTCCAAACAGTTAAACATTTTGGTTTGTAATCTTTCTTAAAACCAGCGGCCAACAATTCTTTGGCTTGTTTAGAGTTGGTGCGATCAACATACACCTCGACCCAACCAAATCCGCAGTAGCCGGGCTCACCATGTTGGGCAAGATAGTCAGCTTCAGCTTGTTTTGCGGCTACGAAAGCTTCTTGAACAATTTGATTTAACATATTAAACTCCACAAGCGGTTAAGAAACGGTTGGTATCAAATCTTGAATTCACTCCACGAGCTACCTGGGCAAATGCCTCGGCCGCAATACGAGCCGATTTACGGTCTGTCATTTGGGCGATTTCTTTTGCCATTGCGATAAAATGTTTTCTTGTCATTTCAACTCCTTTTTATTAACTATACAACTATTATAACAAATCGGGCATTTTTGGTCAACCGGGCAGGTTAGTGCCCGTTAACTTACATGCTCCAATAAGATTCGCTAGCAGGCGAGCAAAAATGTGGAGTATCGTAACGCTCGGTGAACTCCTTGCCGCCCATTAGGTTTGTTTTGGTTACAAAGGTTTCGTGTAACTTAATGGTAATGCCTTTACCCGAAAGTTTTTCAACCACTGTGTCAATGTAGTCGCGGGTCACTGGATCAAAGTCACGTTTTTCAATCAATCGCTGACCCTCTTTGATACGACGATCGGCTTTGTAAATTTCCACTGTGTATGCTGTAAGTTTGCTCATTGTCTGCTCCTTTATGTTCACTATAATAATAGTATAACAAATCGGGCATTTTTGGTCAACCTTTTGGTAAACCCAGAAAAAAGCCCGTTTTACCGGGCTTTAGAGTGTTGTTTTTAGACTACAGAACAGTCTACTAGGTTTTCCTCAAATATACGCCAACATTCGGCCCAGGTCCACTGCAAACTGGCTGCTTCGACATCTGCACGGTCTAAGGTCAAGCACTGTTGTACTGCCAACTGTAAATTGTTGTTAAGGAATCCGGTAAGTCCGGGCTCAACAATGTCTATAGGTCCTGGCACTGGATATGCCGCAACCGGTGTACCGCAAGCCAAGGCTTCAATATTGACCACACCAAATGTGTCAGCTCTACTGGGAAAAACAAACACATCGGCCTGAGCATAATAACGAACCAACTGCGTTCCTGTTTTGGTCCCTGCAAAAACAATGTCAGGATACCTGCGTTGTAGTTCTCGTCTATATGGACCGTCTCCGACTACAATTTTGGTAGCACCGGGCATGTCTAACTGACAAAAATCATCCAGTCCTTTTTCAACACTTACACGGCCCACGCTAAGTAGCACCGGACGTCCTGCTACAGTTTCTACTCGACGACTGCTGTTGAAGATGGTTCGGTCTACACCACGAGTCCATACACGTAGATTATGGAATCCACGAGTCAACAAGTCTTGCTTAATGCTTTCTGTAGTGACCAGCACACGATGACTGTTTTTATGAAACCAACGCATGTACCACCAGGTCCACGACTCTGGTACGTGATACATCTTGTTCAGGAACTTGGCAAAATCAGTATGATAACTAGTATTGTAAGGAATATGATTCCGCTCACACCACCACCTCGCAAATAATCCTACTGGCCCTTCGGTCGCAATGTGAATATACGA
>JAULBY010013647.1:0-22360 GCA_032358315.1 Ophiocytium majus | reverse complement strand
TGAGCGCCAGGCATCAGCGCTAGATGGCAGAAGACTATGAATACACACAACGCACCCCACCCCGCCCAGGACCCGCCACCCTACTCCCCGCCAACCAATTCCCAGTGTCCCACGCCCTGGCACATGCACTCCCCCATCCCCTACACTAGAGACACATATGTACATGTACTAGTATGTTGGTATACTTCCTCAAGTATGTATTTTTGGTGCATATGGTGTACTTCTTGGTACTCAACAGAGAGTGCCGATCACCCACTGCTGACACCCATGTTCAACAGTACAAGTGCGGTACTGTAGTAATGATAACCCTCAAGTGCATGTACTTCGAAGTATGATTGAAGCCCAGGCGCCTGCAGGCCTTCCCGGTCTGAAAGCTGCTACCCTCTGAGCAACCCTGACTGTGCCCTTCAACCGTCATTTGCGCCTGCCATCGCCTGTCCGCGGCTGCCTGCTGCTGCTGCTGCTTTGCTGCTGCCACCGTTGCTGCTGCCTGCTGCTGCTGCGGCCGCCGCTGCTCCTGCCTCTTGCGGCCGCTGCTGCTGTTGCCGCCGCCGCTGCTGCTGCCTACTGGCGCCGCTGCTGCCGCGGCTGCTGCTGGTGCTGCCTGCTCCTGCTGCCGCTGCTGTTGCTGCCGCCTCCTGTGGCTGCTGCTGCCTGTTCCTGCTGCTGCCCCCTGCCGCTGCTGCTGCTCGTGGCGACAACTTCAACTACAACTTCAATTGCAAATTCAACTCCAACTTCACCAGATCCCGTCGTACAGCCTATTGGAGATGGCGCTGGCGCTGTCCACGGTGATGCTGCTGCCCTACAGCATCATCAACTGCCAGAGCAACGAGGGCGCCTTGCCCTGCACGGTGGACATTTTGCAGGCACGTGTGTGCTTTGCAGCAGCTGCAGTGATCACCACACTTTCTGTCCAGCAGCACAACCACAGTTTTCAGCAGTAATAATGCCGCAGCGCTCACGGTGGCCATCTTGCAGGCACGTGTGTGCTCAGCCGCAGCTGCGGTGTTGAGCACCACACTTTCTGCTCAGCAGCAGACCCGCAGTGCTCAGCAGCAGTACGGCACACAGCATGCACGTGGACATCTCTGCACTCGCGTGCTCATCGGAAGCAGTGGGTGCTCAGCACTAGCAGGTCTGCTCAGCAGCAACTGCACACTGCACACTGCAGTGCTCAGCAGCGCTGGCGCCAAGGCAAAAACAAGGGCGTCACGCATGTGCTCAGCAGCAGCAGCGCTGCTGCTCAGCACCAGAATGTCTGCTCAGCAGCAAAAGCACGCTGCGACTGCAGTGCTCAGCAACAGCAGCAGCAACGCACCTGCTGACCTGGGCCGCACCGCTACTACCGCCAGCAGCAACAGCAGCAGCAGCCGGTGCAGCAGCCGCAACAGCTGCTGAGCAGCAGCAGCTCTCAGCGTCGTCTTAACAACGTCAACACGGGGGCCTGTGCCGCTGCTTTCCGGCTTGCAGGTGGCGCTGCTGCTGCTGTACTTCTTGGACACCCTCCTCAAGGTGGGCTTATGACTGTATATATACTTTTAAGTATACTAGAAGTATATGATATATGTACCTGGTCGTGGGGCTTATCCAAGCTCCTTGCAGTTGGTGTCTGGCAGTGCAGCAGCACCGCCGCACGGGCTCAGCACTGCGGCGGCTGCTGCCGCTGCCGCCACTGCTGCTGCTGCTACTGCTGCCGCTGCTGCTGCTGCTGCTGCCGCCGCCGCTGCTGCATCCCCTGCCACTGAAGCGCCAGCCGCACGGCCCGCAGCAGGTAATGACGGTGGCAGTGCAGCAACACCAGCTGTTTCTGGTGCCAGCGGCGGTGGCTGTTGAGGGCCGAGAAACAATGGCACCCGCCGCTGTAGTAACACCTGCCGCTGCAGTAGCACCTGCCGCTGCAGTAAAACCACCGCCGCCGCAGCAACACCCGCCGCTGCAGAAACATCTGCCGTTGCAGTAACACCCGGCGCTGCAGTCTCGCCTGCCGTTGCAGCAGCACCTACACTTGAACAGCAAAGGCGCCACATGCATGTGTGTGCGTACATACACACTTGCGGTGGGCGCAATGGAACTGATGCTGCATGCACACATGAGCTGTGCACTGTAGCATTGCCATGACGGATAAGGAGCTGTGTGTGTGCTACCTATTGGACACGCTCCGCAAGGTGACTGCTGCTGCAGCACCCAGCGCCCCTAGTGCTGCTACTCCCGTGCACATCGCCACTGCCGCTGCTGCCGCCAGCGCCGCCACTGCCGTGTGCAGCGCCCCTGCTGCTGCTCCCTCACGCAGCGGCCCCGTTGCTGCTCCTGCGCACGGTGCCACCGCTGCCGCCGGCGCCGCGGCTGCCGTCACATTCAACACCATCTGAATTTGGAATCACTGTCAAATATAACATGTCTTCATCACTGGTAGATCAAACGGTTATACCTATTACATCTACGAGAAAATAATGCTACATAAATTAGTTGAACATTTTACGCACCGTGCCGCGCGTGACGCCCCCGCTGCTGCTCCCGCACACCCTTGGACACGCTCCTGCAGGTGGTCGTGTACGGCATGACCGAGTGTGCATTTACAGTACGGCTGTCACTTGTGCTGGTGCTGGTATGGTGCTGATGCTGCTGGCGCTGCTGCTGCTACCAGCAGATGCAGCAGCAAGCGCTCATACTGCTGCTCATGCCTTTTTTGGACACGCTCGTGCAGGTGGTTGTGTACGGCATGACCGAGTTCTGGCGGAAGATGCAGTTTCGGTTCGAGCTCCTGGTCTCCATCATAAGCACCATCGTTGCCGTCTACTCCCTTGCCGTGCCGAGCGAGGACACTGCCGTGGGTGAGTTCAAGTTTGCTGCTGTGAGTTTAAGTTTACTGCTGGGTGTTTGCTGCTGTGTGTTGAAGTTGCGGCACCATCATCGGTGTCTACTCCCTTGCCGTGCCGAGCGAGGACATTGCCGTGGGTGAGTTCAAGTTTGCTGCTGTGAGTGAAGTTTACTGCTGGGTGTTGATGCTTGTTGCCGTGTGTTGGAGTTGTAGCACCATGATCGTTGTGTACTCCCTTGCCGTGCCGAGCGAGGGCACCGCCGTGGGTGAGTTGAAGTTTGCTGCTGTGTGTTGCCCTTTTTTGGCATTTGTTTCTGCGTGTGTTGGTGTCGTGCTGGAGTTGACGTCTGTTACGGTACATTGAAGTGTTTGCAGAGGGTTGAAGACTGTTGCCATATCCTTCTGAAGCCCCCCTGCCATCGCATTGCCTCTGTTGTGGCATAGCGCATAGTGTGCTCAGCTTTATTTCCTGTCTGCTCCCCCTAGGCTAATAATTCAAGGCAAGCAATTCTGGTACTCTGAGATGGCCATTTAAAAAACAATTACCACACATAAACTTATTCAAAGCACACTATAATTAGGGATGGCCTGTTGAGGAGGGGGCAGTGTGGCCGTAACAGTGGAGAACTTGTGAAAAATACTTGTTCCTGTACCATTTTTGTCCCATAGTCGCATTAAATTCTCCAGGCTCCACTGTTAGGTTCACACTGTGTCAATATTTTCGCAAGTCACCACGCATAGCATGCCCGCCTCTCACTGCTCAACGTGGGGGCAGCTACCGAAACCGGACAACAGCACTGTGTTTTCACCCACTAGCCCTATTCCTCACAGCTGCACCGCTGTGAGCTACCCGCCTGAGCGCTTTACCTGACATGCTGCGCCCGCCTGACCACTGCCCTCCGCAGCATTGCACCTGGTGGTGGTGCTGCGCATGCTTCACGTGCTCATCTCGCTTAAGTGGATCAGCCGCATGACGCAGCTGCTGGGCGTCACGGGGCAGCTCATGAGTGAGTCCAACTTCAACTCTTTGAGTGCAACTTCAACTCATGTGCAACTTCAACTTGCATGAAATTTTCACAGTTACACACCCTGGCATGCGCTGCCCGCACCTGAAGCTTTTCTTTCAGCTGCTTTGAGCACTTGTGGGGCGCGAGCCCACGAGTGAGTCAAACTTCAAATTCTGTGCAGCTGAGGTCCAACTTCAACTCCTGTGAAAGTCACTGACACACTCTGTCATGTGGTGCGGCGCACTTGGGGTCGCTCAACTGCTGTTGGGCGGCATTTGCGGCGGCAACACCCCCCACGTGTCCAATAACATGCGCCACATATGTGCATCAAACTCCCACTGCATTTTAAGTACTACATGTAGGTACTACAGTAGTATGACAACTGGGGTCTGAGAAAATGCTACCGGTACATCATGTTACATGGTACATAGCTCGTGTGTATACGCTGCATGTGCTGTCGCCACGAGCGTGCTGGCATGCATGGCGTGGGCTCTTGGCAGGGCCTCAAGCGCAAATAAACACAACAACTACAGTAGTACATACTTGAAGGAGTAGTAGTTGCAAAGCTAGCGGCGCTCCTGTAACCACTCTACGAACAACACGCATGTGACTAACACCTGCTGGTGGGGAGCACCGGTGCCGCCTCACTGCCGCAACTTGCTGCTGAGCACCCCCCCCCCCCCCCCCCCACCCCCTGGTGGTAATATGTGCCCTGTTTGTATGCTTTTCATGTGGATGCAGCCCGCTCCACTCCGCTCATCAGTACGCTGGTCATGTGGTGGTACTTCACCAGCGTGCTGGGCGTGCTCATATTTGGAGGGCTGGTCTGCAACTTCAACATTGAACCTGACGACCCTGCGCAGGCGTGCAACGCCAGTGAGAGCGCGCGCAACACGTCCTATGCTAAGAATGACTACTTCGGCATACAGTTCAATGACTTTGGCAGGTACGTGAACAGGCATTTTCACACGTACTTGAAGTATATACACTTCGAAGTACATGTATGTATTTATACTTCAGAAGTGTATGTACATAGTTGTAACTTCCACGCCGAACCTTTCAAAAATGCCTGCATGGGTAGCACCTCCTATGCCGCCAGTGGCAACTCTGGCATACAGTTCAACGACTTCGGCAGGTGCGTGGATAGGCATTTTCACGTTTACGTGAAGTATGGCTTCCATGTTGAGCTGCATGTGCAGCGCCTCCTACGCTGCCAACGTCTATTTTGGCATACAGTTCAGCGACTTTGGCAGGCACGTGGGTAGGCATTTCACACCTACTTGAAGTACACTTGAGGTAACTTGAAAATTGAATTTGGAGTGGTCGCACGGGTAGCACCTCCTACGCCGCCAATGACTACTCCGGCAAGAACGTTGCACGACTCTGGCAGGTGCGTGAATAGGCATGTTCACACTTACGTGAAGTCTAGCTTCCACGGTACACCTCGAAAGAATGCCTGCATGTGCAGCGCCTCCTACACTGCCAATGACTGCTTTGGCGTACATTTCAACGACTTACGCAGGTACGTGGATGCGCATTTCACACTTACTTGAAGTATACCTTCAATGTTAAATTTGGAGTGGTTGCACGGGTGGCACCTCCTACGCCGCCAATGACTACTTTGGCATACAGTTCAACGACTGTGGCAGGCACGCGCGTGGCATTTCACACTTACCGAAAACGTAGTACTTGAAGTATACTTTCAGTATTGAACTTGGAATGCCTGCATCTGCACCACCTGCTACGGAGCCAGCGACTACTTTGGCATACTGTTCAACGTCTTTGGCAGGCACGTGAAACGGGGCGTTCCGTGGCTAGCTTCAATGCTGAAGTTGGCACGCTGCATGGGCAGCACCTGCTATCGCCGCCAACGATTATTTTGGGATATAGTTTTCAACCACTTTCGCAGGCACGTGGAGAAGCATGTTATGTGTAATTTCAATCTTGAGGCCGGCTTGCCAGCGTGGCCA
This sequence comes from Ophiocytium majus, assembly GCA_032358315.1. Lineage (NCBI taxonomy): Eukaryota > Xanthophyceae > Mischococcales > Ophiocytiaceae > Ophiocytium > Ophiocytium majus. The sequence continues at coordinate 16,562 of JAULBY010013647.1, read as the reverse complement.
GTGCGCCGTATGTGTGCCGCTCACGCCTGCTGCGGCATGCGATTGAGCGACTTTGGCAGGCACGTGCAGGTGCATGTCGTGTGTAACTTGCATGTTGAAGCTGGCTCGCCTACATGGGGCAGTGCCCCGTATGCCAACATTGCCCGCTTTGGCATCCACACGGGTACTACCTTACTTGCTAGCATTAATTATTGGTAGTGTACTTTGAAGAATTCTGCATGTATATATATATACATATATGTGTATGCTGGAAGTGTACACTGGTGACCTAAAGCAGCGGACATCATAGATGGGGGTGGGGGCTTGCATGTAGACTAAGTAGTGGTGGGCCTTACACAGCGTGATTTACGGTCAAGGGGGTGAAGTCACGTGTCACGTCCAGTGCACTGCTGCAAGGTCACTTGTTGAACTTGTGAGAGGTTGAAGTTTGACAGCCGGTTTGTAGGGCGTGAGGCTTGATAGCGTGCGGAATGCACATACTACAGCGGTACAAAAAAGGCCCATGCGCCATGACTCACGGCAAACGCGCCCCTCCCCACCGTCTCTCCATCCCTGTGCACGCAGCGGTCTGGTGACAATGTTTGTGCTGTGCGTGGTCAACAACTGGAACGTGTTCACCGATGAGTACGTGGTCACCTCGGGGACCTCCGCGGCGCGCCTCTTCTTTGTCGCTAACTATTATATAGGGGTCGCGTGCCTGCTGACGGTGAGTCCTCATGAAACGTCTGTACAAAAACTGTCATCTTAGGAACACTGAAAAACATGTATTTGGACAGACAGGGCTCTCAAGCTCTCGAATTTTAGACAATGTCTTTAATGAGCGCCTCTTTTTCGTTGCCAACTACCACCAGGTCGCCTGCTTGCTGCAGGCAAGTCCTTGTGAAAAACTGGCACCGTAGGAATATTGACACATTTATTTGAGCAGACAGGGCTTTCAAGGTTTGGAATTTCGGCCCAAGGTTTTTAGTGAGCGCCTCTTCTTCTGTCGCCAGCATTGGGGTGGCCTGCTTGCTGCAGGCAAGTGCTTGTGAAAAACTGGCACCGTAGGAATATTTACCAATGTATTTGATCAGACAGGCTCTCAAGCTCTGGAATTTCGGACAATGTTTTCCATGGGAGCCTCTTTTTCGTTGCCGACTACTTCACTTGAAGTACATAGGGGTGGCCTGCCTGCTGCATGCGCGCCATAGCAAGTCGTGCATGCCACATCATGACACATCATGCGAAAATACCCAAGTGAATGCACTTGCGGCTGCGCGGCAGCAATGCCGCTGCTGGGCCGCATGCCACGCCGTGCATGCCGCTGCGAACGTGCGTGTGCGCACGGTTGTGTTTCAGCGGGTGACATGCACTGTGTGAAAAAAAAAAAACTGCACGCGTGTGCGCCGCGCGCAGGTGCTCAACACGTTCATCATCACCCACGTGTGGCGGGAGTACGCAGAGCACCAGAACAGGTATGCGCACATGACTTCACATCCTGTGAGGTGTACCGGTACTGTTGAAGTGTAAACGTGCAACATCGTGCGCTCTGGTACTGCGCATATGGGTACACTGAACTTTAAATGTACTGATCCTCTACACTCGAAGTTCAGAAATGTAACGTAGTGCGCTCTGTTGCCACAGCTGTCCCTCAGCATAGCACAGCTGCGGAGTGCTGAGGTCGCTGCTTTGTCCTGCCAGCACGCTCCTGCTGCTGCTGCCGCTGAGCACCGCTGACGCCGGTCCTCAAGTACTTATCCGACTTCATTACTTGAGTAACTGTTTTTGGTGGTTTCAACAGTAGCTCCCCCCCCCATATTGCGTTGCGGTGTCGACTGAAGTAGCTGCTCTAATACATGTTCTTGAGTGGGTCCCACAGCCCCCCCCCCCCCCCCCCCCATATTTTTGGCTCCAGCAACAGTGCGCGACCCGCCAAAGTACTGCTGCTGCTGAGCACCGCTGCCGCCGCTCGCGCCTGGTCCCCGAGAAGTAGTTATCAGGGTCCATTACTTGGGAAACTGTTTTTGGTGGCTCCAAAACTAGCTACCCCCCACGTTGTATTGTGGTGTCAGCATAGTACTACGTACCTGCTAGGGTACATTGCAAATACATTTTATTGCTGCCCCATGTTTTGCTGAGCACAGAACTACCATGTGCTCAGCACAAGTCACACTTGCGCGTCGGCCGCTGATGCCACTGCCGCTAGGCGCAGGCTCACCTCAGTAGCACGTCACTTGCCTTGCAGGAGACTAGAATGACCCCGGCTGTGAAAAACGGTACCATATGCTAACTGCCGCTAACCTCTTATGCGCCTGCTACTGCTGCCACCGCCGCTACTGCCACCACCACCCTCACCACTGCCACTGCCGCCACCGCCGCTGATGCCACTGCTGCCGCCACCGCCACCGGCACCGCCGCCACCACTGCCACCGCCACCGCCATCGCCATCGCCACCGCCAACACCTGCACCGCCAATACCTCTGCCACTGCCATCACCTCCGCCACCGCCACGCCGCCGCCACCGCCGCCGCTGCTACCACTGGTGTTGCTGCTGCTGCTGCTGAGCACAGATATGTGCGCGACACCGACATGCTGCGCGACCGCAGCCTGTCGCTGTCTCTCGAGGCGCCCCACCCCCGCCGCCGTGACCGCATGGCCCCTGTGCAAGACGAGGGAGGGGCTCGGCCCAGCCAGCACGGGCGGGCGGGATCGGTACGAGGCTCAATGGTTGCGGCCCCCAGGCAGCTGGACGCGCGGTTGTTTGCAATGCCGTCCTGGGCACCCGGTGAGTCACCGCTTGAACTTAGTTCAAAAGGGTGCTGGAGCTGCCTTCAGACCGCATGGAATACCACTTGGATCAGTTCCCGGCTCGTACCGGTATAACTTTAGCAGGTCAGGCCGTTGGGTGCGCCCCCCAGGCAGCTGGATGGGCGCTTGTTTGCGATGCCGTCGTGGGCGCCTGGTTTTTTGCCCTGACTTCAACTTGTGTTTTCTCCTGCTGAGCAGGCCAACTGGACGACATGGACTTGGACGACGACAGGCCGCGGCGGTACAGCAGCCCCGTCCAGAACGGCGTGCAACCGCAGCACAGCACCACAAGCGAGATGGAGGATAACAGCACGGCCACAGAGGCAGCAGGCCGCCCCACGGCTCCCATGACCAGGTGCGTGTACAGTGCACTCGGGCTCTTGTGCGCTTTGATTTGGTGCGCTTTATGGGGGGGGCAGAGGCCAGACCACAAGGTTGTACATTTGTAAGCAATACACAATGCACCGTCTGTGTGACCGGGTTTGCCTACAGTGCACTCGCAATTTTGATGTGCTTTGATTCATGCGTGCCACTGTAGCTGCCGGTCACGCTGCTTCCGACAGCTGCTGCCGCTGCTGACGTGCTGCTGCTCAGCATTGCCGCCGTTGCTGCTGAGCACTGTTGGCACGGCTGCTGAGCACTACCTGCTGGTTGGTGTGCCCGCTGCTGCTGCTGCTGCTGAGCAGGATAAATGAGCTGGAGAGGTTGGACGAGGCGGCAGTCACCGCGGCGCGTCGTGCGCGTAGGGCCAGGGAGGACATGACTGCCCAACTGCGGCAAAGCCAGCAGCTGGCTGATGTGGCCATACAGGCAAGCCCGATCTGCCGATACTCTCATACTCATAGTATGGCGCATACGAAACTGACGTATTACCTTGCACCACAGCGGCGGTATTCCTGTGAAGCACGGCACTGAGCGCCCATGTCCTTCTGCCAATGCTGTGTGGCGCGCAGAACCTTATGGAGCGGCGGCGCTACCGCCAGACCAGCGACCCCATCTCAAACGAACACGCGCGACGAAACACCGTCGTCGCCGATGCCCACCCCTCTGCAGCAAATACCGCTGACACACGGCGCCATAACTCCCTTTTTATCTGAGGTGAGCTACTGTGTACCGCGGCAGCCACAGTAGTACCGGCACGCACTGTTCAATTGGCGGGCGGAGCTGCTGAGGTTTGGCGGCGCAGGGAGCAGGGGCGGTGGCGCGTGCACAGTGCCGCAGTGGTGCGCAATCACGCCGGCCTGTCAGCACAGGCATTGCTGCGGCTGCTGGTGCGCCGGTTCCAGCGGCTGTGGGGCACCATCCTTGGTTGCACCGCGGAGGCCGGTGCAGCACGGCAAGCTTCATTTGTTGAAGTTAGGACTGTGTGACACCGCAGCTTCAGCATCACTCGCAGGGGCGCTAACACGCCCGTAGCAGCTGCTGCTCCTGCTGCGCAACCATGGGCACCCCATGTGCTGCTGCTGCTTCTGGAGTGCTGCGGAGCACCTAGTATGTGGGCCGCAACTAGGACCGCTGCTCAGCATGAAGTCAACCAGCCACTGCAGCGTGGTGCCACTGGTGGCATCGCTCTCTGATGGCGCGTGGCACCGATTCCGGTGTTAGCGCGCAGGTCATGGCATGCTGCTGAGCATGCTGGGCGAGCAGCCTGCTGCTGTGCCGCGGCAGTAGCAGCTGGGTGAGGCCGGCAGCAGTAGGCTGCGGGGCTCAGGCGCATTTCGGCCGATACGTCACAGTAGTGTTAGGGCACCGGTGGCACACGCCGCACATGGTGCATGCACGTGTACACAAGCGCCAACCTGTACTACAGTAGTAGCATTGCGTGTTGCGTGAGGTGGAGGGGAAGCAGGCAGGTGCCGCAACCCCCCCCCTCCCCCCGTCCCCCCCCCCCCCATTTTTTGCCACTCTCAGTCACGGCAGTGTGACTCTTTCATTGGACATTACATGAGTTGCGTGACGCGTGTGAACCTTGTGTGCTGAGAAGGCGGTGTGGAAATGCATTGCACTGCGCTTGATGCTGGTGCTGTTTGTATGCTTTCAATGCGACTTAAATGCATGGGCAGTCCGTACGCATGACTGCTACCCATTGGGCACGTGTCCCAGCAGCAGCCTGCCACGGTGACAGGAAATGCGTCGCCGCAGCTTAGGGAGCAATGTTACCAGACGGTGCCATTGGCCTAACCGCCTTCAGCTGCGGCATGGTTGCTGTTCCCAATGCACGGCGTGCGCACGCGCCATCACGCTCACATGCGCTTTAGTGCAGTGCCATGATGCACGGAAACTGGGTGCCAGGTGCTTACCGCATTCAATGGACGCCCCGGAGGATACACACAACGGATTTGGCACTGCACATGCAGCACCACCATGGCAGGTGCCAGCCATGGCGCGCACCTGTGGCTGCCGAGAGACGCATGCAGACTGCGGGATAGCGTATTCAAACATCATACATGTATGCCCACATGTGCCCACCCCAAGAGGCATACATATGCGACATAGCACGCTCACTGAGTCAGGCTGTGACCTGTGACAGTGCAGCCGTGCTACTCAAGTGCAGGTGCCTTGCTTGCGGACGCGCACATATCGGCAGAAACTACACCGGCACTTGGTGCGATTGCATCCGCACCAAGTCTTCCATCCGCGCTGCTGTGTGCTGAGGTGGTGTCTACTGCTCAAAGTGAGGATGTGTGGTGCACTTGTGGTGACGCTCGTTCGCGTTTTCGCCCTGTGGATTGGCGTCACAAGCACGTTGCAACGAAAATCAGCCATGACCACCGTTCGCTTTTTTTTTGCTTCAACTTGAAGCAAGCAGAGCAGTGTTTTTTGCCCTTCTCTCTCTCGCGTGCTCTGGTGGAGCCTGTGCTCACTACCCCAGCAAGGCACATGCTGCAGCAAGGCGCGCACACGAGCTCCCCGCCCTACACACCACCGCCACCATGAAGCTCACCGTCGCCACCTTTGCTGCCCTGCTTGCTGTGGCCGCCACCGGCTCTGCTACCACCGGGCCAGTCTTCAGCGTGGACAAGTCTCCTGCTTTGGTTTGTGGGTGGTGAGTGGTGGTGGTGCACCATGGTGGTGGTGATGGAAACTTCCCACTGATGGTCGTTCGCAACTTCGCACGCGTGAACTGGCGTCACGTACACACAGTCGTTACAATTGCTGGAGCGCAACACTTTTGCCCATGTTGCTTTAAATTTTCTAAAACTCCTACTTCAAGTACTTCGTAGTATGTTGGCTGAGGGGTCCTGTCTTCTTGTACTACTACTACAGTGTACTGAAGTATACAATAGTTATACAGGGTCCGTTGCGGCTGTGCAGCGGCACCTTGAGCTACTGCATCGTGAGCGCCAGACATAGTGACTGTCACAGTGCCAGAAACTTTAAGACGGAACTAGTCAACCACATGCTGGCTGCACGTGCGGTATAGGAGGCTGAGCTGGCCGCCACTGCCGCTGCAACTTCTGCGGGGCCCACTGCCGACACTTCCTTCGCCCTGTACACCGATCGCCCGGCTGACAGAGCGGCGTTCGGTGACGGCTTGCCGGGGCGGGGAGCCGCCGAATGCGAGCTCTGTCGCTCTGTCGCATCTGCCCTCCGCCGGTCCGCGGCCCCATATGCACCGTCCGCACGCGCGGCCCGTCATGCAGCCTGCTGCCGCCCGTCCGCCGGTTGTGCCTGCCCGCCACTCCGCTCCTGCTGGTTTGATCCCACCTTCTTCTTGGGAAAGCTGGGCCGAACCTTGAGCGGGATGCGGTGTGGGGTGGTCAGCAACGCGCTGAGAGACCTGCTGATGGCCCAGGGCTGCGATGTGCCGCCGCAGCTGGTTGCGGTGGGGCGCCGCTGGCCTCGTCAGCCCCCTCGTCTGTCCGCATCACTGCTGGCAGCAGGGGGGCTGCCGCAGGCATTGCGGTGGCGGCGGCGGCGGTGGTGGTGGCGGCGGCGGCAGTGGTGGTGGTGGTGGCGGCGGCGGCGGCAACGGTGGTGGTGGCGGCCGCAACATGTGGCCCTTCACACCCATTCTCCGCCTTTGAGGCGCAGAGTGCCGCCACGGCGACGGCAGCGACAGGGTGAGTGTGGGACTGCCAACGCGGCTGTCCTGCGCCGGCTGCAGTCTGAGAGCGTGGCTCCAAGTGTTACTCCGAGCAGCGCCGCCGCGCGGCAGCGTGTCACACACTGTTCTCCGAACTGCGTGGCGGCATGGAATGACTCGCCGAGCGCTGCCCTCGGCACTGTGCCCTCGAGTGACCAGCTGAGACAGTCACTGCCTCCGGCCATCCTGCCAGCGGTCCCGCTGACAAGCTGAAGAACTGCCCGCACCTAGTGGGGCGAAACGCGAACGGCTGCCACCAGTACTTGGGCCAGTTTGTGTAAGCCCTTGTGGACTTTGTGTCCGCATACTTCAAGCCAGCTAGGGGTAAGACAACATGCCAGATCTTGATCCAGGGGGACGTGCTGTCACAGGTACAACACCGGACCGAGTCGCGAGCGAGCCGTTGCCGTCATCACGAACTTTGTTGAACCTGCGGGGAGACGGCCATGGCTGCAGTGGCACACGCCAGACGTTCACAAGGCTTAGCAGTGCAGCAGTGCTTGAACTTGTTGAAAAACAGCGCGTTCCTTCCGCTGGTGCACTTCTTCGACCCGCCATACTCCATCGACGCTGCGACGGCCGCACACCGAGCGGCATGCAAGCTTCTGACGCCATTGACCCGATGGCGCATCTGATGCGCCGGCGGCTGCGGCAGCAGACCTGGAGCGCGGTGTACGCGCGCCTTACGCGCGCGCCGACTCAAAGAAGTTCAAAGGGTGCTGGCCGGACATCCGGGATCCCCCCCTGAGCTTCAAGTTGAGTGCTGCAGCTCGGGTTCAACGTGCAGGAGTCGTCGCTGACGGTATACTACAGGCATATACCGCAACCAGCTCCGCCAGCAGGGTCTGGAGGCGCACCGCGGCTTACTAACGAGACGCACATACTATGTGGTATCCGGGGTTGCTGAATGCCGTCCAGAGCGTGTTAACCAGTTGGACCTGCGCGTGGCTGAGTACATGGAGGAGGGCGCCCTGGGTGCCCCGTGCCGTGCGCGTGCCGATCCCGCAAACGTGGCCGATGTCACGGCGTCGCCTGGGATTGGCGGTGAGGGGAACCACCGCAGCCCGGGTGCTGCAACATCTGCGCCCCCCCCCTGTCCCCTCTGATGACCACCCTATAGTATACATACACAACGGGAGCCAGGTCGCGAGCGCGGCGTCCGAGCGGGCAGGCCGGCCCGCCATACGATATACCGGTACTGCCGTCTGGAGTCCCTACCTCATACGGAGCAGCGCGAGCGCTACCAGTGGCTGCATCCAGGACAACGCCTGGCTAATTGATTGAGTCCGACACGGCGCGGACTCAGCAGACGAACTCTGACACTGGCGAGGACGGCGATGGGGGGCATGCGGCGGACGCGTGGAGCAGCCGGAGGAGGCCGCGGGCGGTATTCCCGCAACCTAGGTGAGCCACTTCAAACCGGTGACGGGATCGAGAGGCGTGCGGAAAGTTGAGTGGGCAGGCCGGCCCGCCATAGGATATACCGGCGCCGTCTGCAGGAGTACCCTGGCTTACCTCACATCCATGGGAGGAGGTCGCACCTGGTGTGCTCAGCACGCTGCGAGCCACCGGGGGACGCGCGGAGGCGACTATATATACATAGGCACTAGGCACGTCTGGGCTGGGTGAGCATGCTAGTAGCTGGTGCTGCCGCTCTGTGCCGTGTTCGCAGCCTGAGGTGGGCCGCTTGTGCCGCTACCTTGTGGCGCGTGTCTACATTGCGTGGGGCGCGCTGGCAAGCGCCCGTGCAGTAGTCGCTATATTACGGTACTTCATGTATGCACCTGTGTACTACTAGTAGCTGCAGAGCTGCCAGCGCCGGGGGCGCGTGCGAGTGCTGGCACTATACGCTGTCGGTTGCGCAGGCTGGCTGCCGTTCAACGGCGTCGTTGGAGTTGGACGGCGTGTGTTGACATCCCAAGTGCTAGTCCAGGATAGGCGCGTGGTGATAGTGTGCGTGCCTACTGACGCGTACGCGCGGGCAATGAAGGGTGGGCGGCGTGGGCATGCTGCTACTGTACCGTGAGCCCCGTGTCGGTACTTGTTCGCAGGCGCGCTCGAATGCGCCCATGTGTCCACAGCTCTGTTCCACAGCCAGCCCCGGCGGGCGGTGCTGCCAGTGGGTGCGCAGGTTTGCTGTCGTTGTTGGGGTTTCGGCGGCTTGTGCTGCGCGTGTCGTGTGCCTGGGCAGCGCACAGCATGCCACCAGACGCACGGAGAGCTGCTGCAGAGGGCGCCCGGCGGCCGGTGCTGCCGCCCTCAGGCTAAGACGTGTGTCGGTACTTCATCGCGGGCGCGCTTGAATGCGCCAGTGTGTTGCTGCCGCTGTGCGTCATCCTGCGCCGGCAGTGCACTGCATGGGCGCTGCCGGTTGACCGTATACGCTGCTGCCCCGTACGGGTATACATCTATATTTGTGTGCGTGGTAAACATGGCCGGCCTGTGCTGCTGCACCGAGCCGCATGCCTCTGAAGGTGCGCGTATGACGGCCCCGGGCTGAGCGGCTGGTGCTGCCACCCCAGGGCTGCCACGCGTTTTGGGTTTGCGGAACCTTGACATCCATGGGCGGCTCGTGCTGAGCAGCACTGCCCTACACAGGTGCCGTGTACCTGGATGGGTGAACTCCTTGTTCAAAGGGTAAGTATGAGTCGGCCTATGCCCCGCGCTTTTGGCGCTTGATATCGTGCGCGTGCGCGCGTGGATGTGCACACGCGCGTCTGCCGTGCATGCCATGTGTGCATATGTATCATATGCATATGTTGTCGCTCTGCAGCTGTGGCGTGGCGTGCACCAGCACTGGTCCGGCAACGCATGCGCGCTGGGGAAGGTGTTGGATCGCAGGCTGTTCGTTGAGCAAGCTCGTAGTGGGCATGCCGATCCCCCATTCCTACTTCGAAGTAGTTGGCACGGCCCGTCTGTGCTCGGTGTGTTCGCTCCAGCCCGGCCGCACCATGCTTGGCGCTGGCAGGGGCCCGCCCGGGGGTACAGTACATTGAACGTAGTACTTATGGGCCGCTTGTAGGAATTTTATGCGGGTGAAAGGGGGGTCTTGCCGTCTTGCACTACTGTTGCTGAGCATGCTCGCAGACGCAGCTTGGGTACAGCTGTGTCTTGGTGCTTGGTCTGAGAAGGCTTCCATGATCATTTCTACTAGTAGTACAGGGGGAACAAACAAGCGCCATGCTGGGTGTCATGCACTGTTTGGCCGCAGCATGCATGCCTTTCAGAGGCAGCAAAGTCACGGTGCTTTGTTGGAGGCGTCTAAAGGTGCGCGACCCCCGCCTGCAGCCTGATCAAATGGTTGTTTGCTGGCAGCCCCGCGCGATGCTTGATGCTGAGGGGAACTTGTTGGAGCAGCACCCTATAGAGCACTTGCAGGGCCCGGCCGGGCCCCGTGGTGCATGTAAAAAAATTACTTAAAACTGCCAGTGGGCGCCAGGTGCATACCATGGCAGTACCGTGCGCATGCATCCAATGGACGCCCCACGACCGGCGGATACACACTGTTGTCAACTTGAACGGGTTTGGCACTGCACATGCAGCACCACCATGGCAGGTGCCAGCCATGGCGCGCACCTGTGGCTGCCGAGAGACGCATGCAGACTGCGGGATAGCGTATTCAAACATCATACATGTATGCCCACATGTGCCCACCCCAAGAGGCATACATATGCGACATAGCACGCTCACTGAGTCAGGCTGTGACCTGTGACAGTGCAGCCGTGCTACTCAAGTGCAGGTGCCTTGCTTGCGGACGCGCACATATCGGCAGAAACTACACCGGCACTTGGTGCGATTGCATCCGCACCAAGTCTTCCATCCGCGCTGCTGTGTGCTGAGGTGGTGTCTACTGCTCAAAGTGAGGATGTGTGGTGCACTTGTGGTGACGCTCGTTCGCGTTTTCGCCCTGTGGATTGGCGTCACAAGCACGTTGCAACGAAAATCAGCCATGACCACCGTTCGCTTTTTTTTTGCTTCAACTTGAAGCAAGCAGAGCAGTGTTTTTTGCCCTTCTCTCTCTCGCGTGCTCTGGTGGAGCCTGCGCTCACTACCCCAGCAAGGCACAGCAAGGCGCGCACACGAGCTCCCCACCCTACACACCACCGCCACCATGAAGCTCACCGTCGCCACCTTCGCTGCCCTGCTTGCTGTGGCCGCCGCCGGCTCTGCTGCCACCGGGCCAGTCTTCAGCGTGAACGTGCGCGACCCTGCCCTGCCCGATGGTGTGGGCTCCCTGGTGAGTGGAGCGTCTCTGTGGTGCTGCAACGCACACCTGCATGCACTGCGCAGGCATGGCCCGCCCGCCACCGCCCCTGCAACCCCTTGCAGCAGCACCCCCACCTGCTGCCGCCCCTGGCATCGTCAGGTGTTTCTAGTCTTGGATACCCATTCTTGCTTAAGCATGCGCCTTCTGCTTTTTGGGTATTGCTGGTTTGGCGCAGGGCCTCGAGGGCGAGTACCAGCGTGAGCTGGTCGAGAACGTGAACGCGGGCGTTAAGTACGAGTACAACGTGAACAGGGGCCTCCCCTCCTCCGTCTGGGTGTCGGTGAGCCTCCCTCCTGCCTGCCAGCAGCAGTGTGGCGCATGCATCTCAGCGCACCAGAATCCTGCTTGAAACATGCGCATGGGCCACCAGCGCAGCACCCAGAGCGCGCTGCCGGGCATGCAAGCCGCACACGCCCCCAGCGCTGCCTGGGCACCGCCAGCGTGCTGCTGCCGCCCCCCACCACCCCCAGCCCACTTAGGTGCACGCCGCTGGGTAACCTGTTCTGTAATTGCACCGCAGCTCGCAAAACAACTGCCGTAACGACTGTGTAGGGAGGCCCCAGCTTGCTGGCGGCTGCGGCAACGCCAGCGCCCGCCGTGCTCGCAAGCCCAGCCACCAGGCGCCGTCCCGCTGCTTGCTTCCCCCGCCTCTGGCCATGCTGTCGTCAGTGTGGTGTTGCGTTGCTGGTGGCGAGTGTTCTGTGTGGTGGTGGCTGCGCATTCTGCGGTTTGGCGAGAGCACCTTCGGGCACTGCTGGTCAGCGGCCTCTCACCCCCGCTCCTTGCCTTTGTCGCCCCTGCTGCTGCTGGCGGTGCCGCTGCTGCTGCTGTCTGCCACTCTTGTGCAGACCACCGCTGACCTCGACGACGACCTCAAGCTTCGTGCCAAGGCTGAGTACGACGTCAAGTCGAAGGCCACCGTCATCGAGGCCCGCCTGGAGAGGGGCGACGACGAGATCTCCATCGACTTCGACACCGGCTCCAACGAGCCCGGCCCGCTCAAGATCCGCAAGACGCTGGACCTCAACGGCCGCAGGCTCACCCTGACCCCCAAGGTTAGCGACTGCATGTGCTGGAACCTGCTGCTGCTTGAAAGTAGGAACATTTTTTTTGCAGCACAGTACAGTACCACAATCGCACTAGTTTGGCGTGTAGGCGGTTAGCTGCGCATGCAGCACGGCGCAGCACACTGCATACGCCGTTGTTGCACCCGTCACACACCGGCAGCACAGCTCACCGCGCGCGCCCGCCACTCTGGTGCCGTGTTCATTCACAAATTGTGTTCATGAATTCAGGTGAACATCCAGGACCGCACGGGCGAGCTCGTGATCAACACGGAGGTTGACGAGGACAAGACCACAGCTGAGCTCACCCTCAACCAGGCCGATGAGTCTGCCTCCCTGGAGGTCTCCCACCGCCTGGACGACTACAACGTCATCTCCCCCAAGGTGAGCTGCTTGCCACCGCTGCTGAGCACTGGAATGCTGTTGTGTTGAAGTATAGATTTCATGTACACAGGGTCAGCTGTTCGCTGCTGCTGAACGCTGGAACGCCATGCACTGTGTTGTATAATACCGTTACATCCATATCAGCCACAGCGCACCTTGCATGAATGACTGGCTATTTTTGCTTTTCTTGTTCACTTACACCCCCACCCCCACCCCGCTCCCCCTTCCTGTCATGCTTTTTTTGCTATTTTTTGGGGTTCCAACAGGTGAACCTGAAGAGCGGCGACGTGTCCGTGCGCCTGAACCGCAGCCTCGAGAGCGGCGGCATTGTTGAGGTCACCGCCGACAAGAAGAACGTTGACTGGGAATTCAACGTGAGTGCTCAGCACTATTGTGTTGTTATATAATGTTACTGTGTGCTCAGCAGCTTGAACGGTCATGTACTTCAGAAGTATGTTACCGTGCCCTGCGGTTTGTCCTGACGGGAAGCTGCTGCGCCATTGTGCGGTTGGTGCGATTCATTTCGCACATGCATTAAGTGTTTATTTAGCCTGTGCATGCGCTGCGCTCATCAGGGATGAGTGGGTAGCTCACACGAAACTGTGTCAGTATTTGGTAGATACAGCAGCATTGGCGCTGCTTCACTTTGTAGACGCACCACCACCAGTGCCGAGCACGCACACACACGTGAGCCTCCGTCCTCTCTCTTGCTGAGCAGCATGCATCCACCTAACGTCCACAAGTGTGCCTTTGTCTCCCCCTTCTGCTGAGCAGGAGAACTCGTGGACCGTCAAGGGCAACATCCCCCTTGAGGACAAGGGAGCCTCCACCATCTCCTTCAAGCGCTCCATCAACCTCTCCTAAGCAACCTTTGTTTGCTGCGGGAGGGCCCCTCAACCCCCCCCCCCCCCCACCTGCTGCTGAGCAGCTTAGCTTAAAAGCACTAGCTAGCGCTGAGCACTGCCCATGCCGCGCCCCAGGGCACCAAGTATCCTGCGTGGCGGCATGAGTAGGGGCCCCGGTGCTGAGTCTGGCGTTTGGCGCTGCCGCCGCTGGCAAAACGCGCCCCCTTTTCTTTTTCCCATGCAGCCATTCGCATGCAAAACCAACCAACCCCCCCCCCGTACAAAAAAATATCACACCCCGAGTAAGAAAGCAGTAAAAAGGGAAGGGCTGCGCTCGAAAAAGGAGTGGTGTTTGAATCCCCCGCAATGTTTATGATGGGGCAACGGCTCTGTCGGCGAGAGCCCTGGGGCGCCACAGCCGCCGCCTTGCAGCTGAAAGGCGGCGGTGTGTAGAGGGGGCATAGACTGTGGGGGAAATGCTTTGTCTACATACATGCAACAACTTAGAGCTGGCACCCATCAATACAGGCATGCGGCGGAATGCGCACCCTTTTTCTCACTCTTTTCTCGCCTGCCGCACCTGGTCTTCTTGTGTCTGCTGTTTGCTCTGTTGTGTGCTCTGTTGTTTGTGCTGTGTTTTGGTGTGCATTGCATTAGTGGCAAGGCACGTGCATGCCTGCCTGTGTAGCACACATGCACTGCTTTTCTGCGTGCATGCACGTGTAGGTATACATTCATACCACTGTGGCGAATGCATGCGTACATGCATCGATGACTGCAGTGCCGCCTTGCCTTGGCTGCCGACTTGGGACAACAAGCTCAGTGGGTGCATTGCTCCCTGCTCTGACACTCTGGTGCGAACAAATGTGCATGCGCACTGCTTTGCAGAGCCACTGTGCCCGAAACCTTGTGTGGGGTACAGACTCTACACCAGGGGCGTCCTACACCAGATGCCCCCCCTCTCAGCAAGGTGCGTTGCTCAGCAGCAACACAATCGTTTGGACTGTGCGTCACATACACACCCTTTCACAGATTGTGTTGCTCTGCTTGCGCATGCATGCACAACACCACCACCTTGTTGGTTTGCGCATGCTTGCAACACCACCGCCTTGGCATCAGTGTGTTTTGAGCTCAGTCATAGCTGTCTCTCATCAGCACTGCCCCCTCAGCGCATTTATCCGCCAGCAGCGTTGGGTTTGCTTGACACTGCCAAAGCATGGCACTGCAGTGCATGGTGCAACTCTGCTGCTAGCGAGCAAATCAGCACTAACAGAGCGGCACTGTTGTGCGGCTGCTGCTCGCGTGTTGCAGGCGGAACCGGCGAGGGGCATAAGGTCAGGAGCCAACGGCCATTGGGCATGCCACTTTGTCCTCGAACTGTGTGTCCGTCAAGGTGTTGGGCGGGGGTTGAGTGTGTATGCAGCCCTGATGTCAAAATGCAACGCTGCTGCCTGTGGGTTTTCAAGGTGTTCATTTTGGACGCAGGTGTTCATTGAGCTGTGCCTCTGCAGCCTGTGTTTGCAGTAACTTGCCTGTTTTCCCCTTTGCAACGCTGCATAGAGTCCGCTTCTTTCTGCTAGCGGCTGCAGCCATAAAACCTGCCTACAGCATTGCTGATGCTCAGCACGATGTTTTCTGCGCACGCACTGTACAGCCCAGAGCTTCGGCCATAGAGAACGCTTCAACCATGCACCAGCGTGCCCTGGTGCCGCAGCACAACATACGAAAACTCAATCTAGGAGGGATAAACTCTAGGTCTCCCCACACACTGTTGCCTTTGATACTCTTGCATGCATGCGCTGGTGTAATGGCCTACAGTGTACCTTCCTTGTGCTGCTGCGGGTGTGCCAGCGCGCATACTGCCAGCGGTTTAGATGAAGGTTTGGCAAATCTGAGCCCTTGTTTTTTCTCTACAGATATTCATACAATCTCATGGTATAGTACTACTGTAGTACTTGTGAGTTCTTTTAAAACTATACTTCTGGTCATTCTGCACCGGCATAGAATGTAACGCCACATATGGGTGGCCCTTGAGGAGTGAAAAAACTGCTCAAAGGTTCTGTCCTTTGTGCGTTAGGAAGGGATCCCCTAACATTCACTGCTGTTTTTTGACTCGTGTGCTGTTTTCCCCCCCTCAACATTCATCTGCACATCTGTACCAAGTATACTCATAGCAACCATTGCTGTTCCTCCACTTGTGTGGTGGTGCATGCGCAACCCTCAGGCAACAACCAAGTGCGCACAGGCACTGAGAGCACCCCCTTTGCGTTGCACCAGCTCCAGCCAGCATGGCCGCTGCGCTGCAGCAGAAGGTATGTTCCGCTGCTGTGTAGCAACATCAAACCCATGGTTCTTGTACACATCGTTTTTTTCCCCCACATGAGTGCCTGCTGGCCTTAGTAGAAAGCCCCCCTTGTTCACACGGGGTGAAGTGCTTCAGGGTTGTATGCACCTCTGTCCACCATGGCCACCATCCATCACTGCATTGCTGCCTCAGCCATTGAAATGCGATTCTTTGCTTTACGGTTGACGGCAGCAGCGCTGTTGGCGAAGCCTGGGTACCCCACTGTGCCGCTGCACTTCACACTGCCCCTGCAGTCCTGGTTGTGGCTGGCTGCAGGGTGGTGGTGTTGGTGACGCGCGCTGCTGGTTTTCTGGCGCGCAATTGCCGTCTCACTGCACAGGCGGCGCCACTACACGCATGTCTCAAGGCCTGCGCAGGGCCACGCTCAACAATGGCGACACCAGGCTGCCCGGGCAACACACGCCGCCATGACATGGGCCCTGCTGCTGCGGCTGCTGCTGCTGCTGCGGCTGCTGCTGCTGCTGCTGCTCAGCACGATACGCTGCTGCTCAGCCAGTGATACACGGCTACGACAGGCACCCGGCGTCTAGAGGTGGGCAAAGCACAAGTGCACCTCTACAAGCTTTCGGGTATTTCTACTTTGAAGTATTTTTTCAAACGTGGTTCACAGTCAGGGTAGTGACTGCTGCGCGTATGCAGTTATCTATATACATATATTACTGTAGTATATATATATATATACACACATACAGCTCAAGGACGAGGAGACTGCGGCCAAGAAGCAGCGTGGCAGCGCTGGCGGGCGCGGCGGGCGCGGTGGGCG
>JAULBY010013636.1:0-22390 GCA_032358315.1 Ophiocytium majus | reverse complement strand
TGCCCTGTCCTGCCCTCTCATGACGAGCAGCCAGGCGCTGCTACCACCCCTGCTGCTCTGTCGGCCAGCTCTGACAACGCATATGTGCGGCTGGCTGCAGCCCCTTGCAGCACTGCCGACGGTGCACTGCCGAAGCAGGGGCATTGCTTGCATCACATGGACCCAGCAGAAACAGGCTGACAGTGTGCTGGCCGTGCTGGGTGGTGGGGGGACAAAACATTAGATGGCGCCAGGTTTAAGGGGGGGTGAAGTAAATAGGGGGCGCCAGTTACAAGGGGGGGGAGTAATTAGGGACGCCCAGTTAAAACCCTCCCTATTTACTGAGGGGGGGGGTTAAATAAGCACTAGATGGTATGCAATAAAAGCGGAGTCCTGGTTGCATTCGGCAACATCATCAATTATTCTGCTTTGATGATGTGAAGAAATACTTCAAACGTTGAGTATGCGAGTACTACTAGTAGTACCGCCGAGTACCTTCATTGCAACAAGCATTTTGCGCTTCACACTGACATCATGGTTGACTGCATACTGTGCACATTGCACCCAAGAACATTCTTTAAAATATGTTTGTAACGTACTGTGCCACAGTGTAAACCACCACAATATGGTACAACAAGCAACTTCATATCATAAGCAAGTACCGGCACTGAAGTACATGCTCAAGGGTAATATGTGTGCACGTGTGCACATGCCTGCAGCAGCCACACACTAGTGCCGCAGCAGGCAATAAAGTGCACAAACAGCAGCTTCACACCCCCACATTGGGGTGCAGTTCACCCTGGCGGCGGTCACAGCCACGAACACATGAAACACGGCAGTCATCAACAACATACGAAGTACAACATGATCTATTACCATGGTACATGTTTGATCAAAGGAAAGCATGTACTGAAGTATGTACTTAATAACTACTACTTATACCTGAAACAGCAAAAATGCTATTATTAGGAGGTTACTACAGAAGTACTTATCTACTGTACGAACAGCCGCTCCACAAAATTACAGTGTAGAGCCGGCAAACAGGTCTAAAATGCTCCAGCAGTACACTTGTACTTTGTCCACCTCTCCCATGTATGCAGTCCGTGTAATAGTACTGTAGACGTGTAGATGATGTGCTTTCGACCTTCATGTGCACGCACTCACCGGGGGAATCGACCCAGGGGTGTCATTGACGGGGTTGACGGC
Organism: Ophiocytium majus; assembly: GCA_032358315.1. Taxonomy (NCBI): domain Eukaryota; class Xanthophyceae; order Mischococcales; family Ophiocytiaceae; genus Ophiocytium; species Ophiocytium majus. The sequence goes on along the minus strand of JAULBY010013636.1, from coordinate 21,205 downwards.
AGGAGAGTACGCGTCGTTGCCAACATTCCCCACCAGCAGCTTGTACCCCTGGCTGTCGATCACCACCTGAACAGCGTACGGCTGGGCGACCAGCGACGGGTACGCAGCCACAAACACCTCCTGCCGCGGCGACTGCGCCTCCTCCCCAGTAAGGTACGGCCACACATTGAACGAGTCAATGGGAGGCAGGCCAGCCATAGCCGCCTTGGCATCAGCTGCATCCACACCCGCCAGGCCAGCAAAAGTCGCATACCAGTCCTCAATGCCTATCAGGCCTTCCACGGCGGTGCCTCGTAGGTGCTCGGGCACAAACCCGCCGCTCACGAAGGCGTTAGCGCGCACGCCCCCCTCAAAGTGCCCCAGCTTGCCGCCGCGCAGAGGGTAGTTGCTGGCGCCGCCGGCGCGGTAGTTGGCGCCGCCGTTGTCGGCGGTGACCAGCAGGAGCGTGGTGGACCACATGCCCCTGTCCTTGAGCAGCTGCACGATTCTTCCTAGGCGCCTGTGCGACGGACGTGCAGTGTGGGAGGGGGGCGTGCGCGCCATATTAGCATCGTTATGACACAGGATAGTAGTCAAATTGGCGTACGGGCACCAGTGGCCATGGCAGGGTGCAGCGAGTAGTGCGCGCCACCTACCACACAACAACGACATCTCAACTAAACCTGCACATGTATTGTACCACTGCAGCTGGACAGGAACTGCGCCCAAGCGCATGCTGAGGCTCTACAAAGGCAATGCACAGTGGCAAGCGAGGCATGAGTGATACTCGCACTTTGACGTTTTCAGCTCCCTCGAGCAGGTCTTTGTAGCGAAGTGGATGCAAGGAAGCACAGGGTTGCACCAAATCGCAGGCACGCGCAGCGCAGAAACAACACCAGCTTCACCAGCCGAAGTGTCCGCCCACTACACCGGCGCACAGCTGGGTGCCTGCCACACAACTTCACACTGGCTAAAGTCTGAGCTCTACACAACGATTTGTTACAGTACTGCAGTACACATCGATGTGCATTCATGAAGTGAGACTGATTTCACCACAATCAAGGAAAGACAAAAACAGTGCGCCACTTACTGGTCAAGGTCGTGCACAATCGCGGCGTGCGCCCGCCGCTGCGTGTCCTCGATAAAATCAAACGCCTCCGACGCCGCGGCCGGCGGCTGCAGCGGCGTGTGCACGGCGTGTGGCGCGTACACCAGGAACATGGGCCCTCCCGCGGCATCGTACGCGGCAATCGTGTCATTTACACGCGCCTCAAATAGCTCTTCTTCGAAAACGCAGCCTGCCTGGGAGTTTACGGAGCACAAGCTCGCGGGCTTGAGGCGCAGCGCCGGGCCATCATCCTCCCACAGGTCTGCGAGGGTGATGGCGCCGCCGCAGGCAACGCCGGTCGCGCCGCACGTCCAGTAGTCGTTGGCGCCAAACAGGTAGCCCAGGTAGGAGCTGTAGCCGCGAGCTGCCACAAGGAGAACGGAGGGGTGGGGGGTGACAAGTGATTGGGCCAGAGTGTAGGCGTTTGCGTATGCAGATTTCGAGTGAAAACGTGGGTGATATCGCGTGCATGTGTGGGCAGGAAGGCGGGGTCCAAACTCAGACACGACCTGCAGACAACTGCGGCATCTTCAAGACTTCAAGAAGTATGTGGTGGGGCCAGGAAATTTGGTGGACATTGTGCAGCGCACGCACTTCTGCCTGTTTGTGCTGCAGCACCCAGTGAAAGAAACCTAATAGGCTGCTAAGCCCAGATACTGCCGTGGCTGGGGCAAAATGCCAGGCCAAAGCCTGTGGGGTGATTTGTCCACCTGGTGAGACGCCACAGACAGCCCCCACACCTACACGCGCCGGTCAGTGTCCTAGTGTTGCACGAAAAAGTATTTGGGCGCTTTTTTCTTGTCAAAACATGTGAAATAATTTACCCTGTTGGGCCAGCCACCATGCAAGAGCACCAGGCAGTACCCACACAAGCCTGCGCCAAGTCCAAGTGTCACTTATTTTTTTAAAACATTAGACATATGCGCTGTATATACACTCCGCGGCATACATGGCTTGCTCATACACGTTTTCGCGCCACCCTAGCGGTACCTCCCTTTGGTACTTCGAGGATGTGTACAGAACGCATTGCTATGCACACAAGTCATTGCTGCGCGCACGCGCTGCATTCAAGAGCACACGCGGTATTGCAGGTGCTTGCTACCATGCATGCGCAGGGCAGCTGCAAAAACACAAGCAAGTGTAACTTGCTGCCTGACAGAGTGTTTACACAGCTGTGCCGTACCTTGGGTGTGTGGCTATAGCAAGTGCACCATGGTGCTGTTGCCATTAGCGAACCATACAGTACAGCACTTAATAACAGTTCTGAAGTACTCAAGTTCTACTGTGAGGGCACCAAGACCTGTCCATCACCGCCTATAACACCTGGGTTTGTTGTGCGCAAGAGTGCATCCCCAAAAAACAATACCGGCCCACATTGCATGTCAGGCATGTGGACACGTGTACGTACCTCTTGGCATCTGTCCCCGACTGACAGACCCTGCTTCCCAGTAACCGTGGCAGGGCCCGGCGAAGCAAGAGGCAAGCGCAACACAGCCAGACAGTCATGGTCAGTGGTTTTGTGTGGCAGGGAAGTTGTGTTGTGGCGCTGCGCTCAGCGTAGCTGCGGCAAGACTTAGTGCCAGCCATGCGACAGACACAGAGACTGCACCTGCTGTACAAGCAACATCTGCGGGGGCACACATAGTGAGGGGGTGTGCACCATGTGACTTGCACCACTACACCGCTCCCCAAGTGACTTTTTTCCTTTCACAGTATCTCTTGGCACACGGTGGGGGCTGTGCCAGCTTACACAGTGCTTCAAGTTGCTGCACACACCGCCACTGGGGGCACCCACAATGGGAACCGTCCACGAGAGGCGTGCGGAGCGTGCGTGTGGGCAGGGTGGCCTGCCGTAGGATGCACCACCGTCTGGAGTCCCTACCTCCCTTACCTATGTGCCACTTCCCAGCGAAATGTGTCTGATATCCCGCCTCGGCCATTTTTTCTGCAGCAGCACAGTGTAAATGGCGCAAACAAAAGCACGGCACAAGTGGCCATTAGGAAGGCATTCAATAGTTGCAACCCAGTGACACCCCAGCATGTGGGCCTCATGAAGCATCCGGACACTCACAACTTGCAAGGGTGGCACCATGTCACAGCAGCTGCAATCAATGGCGCACGCACTCACGCCAAGGCGCCGCTCATGTCAGCGCGGCAAGGGAGCAACCACGCAACAACATGCGACGCCACGCAGAACCACTGTCCGCAAGCGTTCACTGCTTTGAACCAGCTTCCAAATCGCACTGACCTGCAATTCCCGTCATCTTCCGGGGTATGCCGGTGAAGCCATTGTCCGGGTTGGAGGTGTTGTACAGGTAGGGGATGTCCAGCACGGCAGTCACATGCAGGGGGTTGCGGCCCGTCTGGAACGCGGCTCGGCTGGGCGAGCAAACGGGAAACACGTAGTGTCGCTCCAGCACTATGCCCTGCTCCGCAAGTGCGTCCATGTGCGGGGTCTTGACCTCTCTGCTGTTGGCCTGGTCTCTCGCATGATATCCCCAGTTGTTCCACCCCCAGTCATCGACAATCACCGTGACAATGTGGGGCTTCGCCTTGGCCGCAACTGTTGCGGCTGTGAAGGATGGCTCCTGGTGCTGCTGATGCTGCGTCTTGCTGTAAATCGGGGCAGCCCAGTACAGCAGGGCCAGCACCACCTGCGGGTAGAAAGAGCCGCCCACCCACAACATGGGGCTGCAACGAAAGCAGCAGCAATAGCAAATGAGCATTATGTAACAACATCAATCTCTCGAGGAACAGCTGAAGGCAGGAGGCAAACTTGCAAGCACTGGTAGCAGCACTTGAGATGAAGCTCGTGCAGCGGCTGCCCTGCGCATGTTGCGCAACGTGCATCATGTCGTACGCGGCAGGCAGCAAACCACGCAGCGCAGTGGAGGCCGCGTCAGAACTATGTGGGGTGCAGCAGTAACACTGGCTGCGTATGGCAGCACTATGGTCAGCTTGAAGCAAGACATGGCAAATACATTCAGCAATAACGCTGCGCAGCAGCGGCAAGCGGCGTCGCACACAAGGTGAAAGAAGGAGTGGGCCCTGGCCGCCCACTGAGTGGGCCCTGGCCGCCCACCTGTGTCCGCTTCAGAGAAATCTCCCTCCCCCGGGGGTACGTCCGTGTCGACTGTGTGTTGTGGCCGCACAACTTCGTGTTCTTCAAGTTTTTTTAGCGGGAAAAGATACATCCAGCAAAGGGCACACAGCACAAAAGGGGGTTTAAGGTGCTGTTGCTTCTGGAGCAGCGTGGTGGAAGGCTGTCTGCCAGCGCGTCACGCCAGCCTGCTGGAGCAGCTGAAACCCTGCTCTGGAACTGCTGCGCAGCGTTGCACTGGGACCATGGCGGGCGACCAAGCCGCAACTTTCCGCTTCCTGTGCGGCAGAGCGGCTGCAGTGCTGGTCCAGCTTGGCGGTGAGTAGGCAGTGCGCTATCGATAGCAGCACAACACCACGCAGCAGCGTGGCCGCAGCAGCACTAGTGCTAGTTGCGCGGCAGCACTTGCTGCCCCAGCATTACCACACCAAACACCAGCATTGCGCAGCCGCACACCTGTCCCCGGTCCTGTGCGGGGGGGTGCTCTCTAGCGGCTGCTGCTGGACAGCTTAGCAAGTGCAGGGCAACGGTACGCAGCAGTTTACCAGCAGTGCCAGCTTGAGCCACCCCCACCACCAGGCCATACCAGGTCTGCCCAGCAGCAACAGAAGTATTGCGAAGATTCCAACTTGTGCCAACAGGTTTCTCGGTGTGGGCCCAAGCTATTACCGTGTCTGAGGCATAACACGAGCCCCAAGAATGTGTGTGGTGCACTCATGCGCATGGCCATCATGAGCTGGTATTTCACACGCGTAAACAACGTTGACGCCCAGAAGGTGTAGGAACATCCTACGAATGCGTGTACTTCAGAAGTACTTCTGAAGTACATGCTTCCTTGAGTGACAATGCCCAGAGTTGGCCATTCACAGGTGTGTGCTGCCAGCCATTGGCACACCCACACCCACAAGTCCAGCACATAGAGCTCTGAACGGGGTCACTTGCTTACCCGTACTTGTGCCTGCTGTTTGCTGCCGCAGGCAACCCTTCAGAGCCTGCAACTCCCGGCTTGGTTGCTGAACTGGAGGGCCTGCGAGCAGTGGCTGCATCGCTAGCAGCTGCCGACGCCAAGTTTGCCACTGTGAGCGACATTGTCATGCAGCTGCAGGTGCTGAGTGCAAGCCTGACGGCAGGCAGCACTGCCACAGCTGCCAACAATGTTGCAGCAAGCAGCACTGTTGCTGGCACTAGGCGCAGGGCCGCCAAGCAGCACAAGGGCTCACCCTCGGCGCGTGCCGCGGTGCTGCGAGACTGTGAGCTGCTGCCGATCATCCTCAAGTGGGTCGGGCCTGGCCACTGGCTGCTGGTAGCATCCACGGCCCCTTGCTTCCGTGCCGCCTACACGGCGATGGTCGCCGCCACCGCCGCCAAAGCGTTCTGCCGCACCACATGGCGGTCCGTGCTGCAGTGCACAAGCACATTTCTGCTGGCTGCGGACTGTGGAGCAGAGGAGGAGAAGGAGTTCGATGAGGCCTGGGGGCAATGGGCCACTCCTGCAGGCTCATGAGGTCTTCAGCTATGCCACAACTTCAGAGTTTGGGCTGCCGGTGTGCGAGCGCATGCTGCGCGGCGCGGCGCGAGGGTGCAACCTAGAGGCGGTGGAGCGTGTTGGAGGCGCACTGCAGCATGCGATCGGCGGCAAGCTGCCGCGGCTTCATGCAGCAGCGGCGGCACTGGAGGCGGCCGGCAGCGCCAACAGGGACGCTGATGGTGGGGCTGTGCTGGAGTGGGTAGCACACACACGGAGGCTGAAGGGGAGTGGCCTGAATGGCTGGCAACCTCGCTGTGTGCGAGGGCGGCGGCGTGCGGGCACCTGGCGACGGTGCACTGGATGTGCACGCACTTCAGCAGCAGTACGGCTTGTTTTCCCCGACAGAGTGGTGGCACATGCCTGACGTAATTTACGAAGAAGTGCTGCGTGAAGACGGGGGGGGGGGGGGTTCCTGGTAAATGTTGCTGGGGTTGGCGAGCTGGAGGCACGCACGCGCGAGCTTGCTGGTGAGTACGTGCGCGTTGAGGTTGGCCCGGGGGGCGCAGTGACCAGGAATGCGATTGAGTGTGCCGCTGAAAGAGGGCACCTGCACATTGCCGAGTACCTGTGCAGAGACACGGCGGTGGAGGTCACAGCAGAGGCCGTGCTCTTCCTGGACGTCAATGGGGTGCTACTAGAACAACTTGCACACCATGGATGACTTCCGCTGGAGCTGGCGCAACGCGTGCACGGCGCCGGTATTGGCCAGTGGTCGCGGGGGTTCATGGAGCAGCTGCTGCACGCAGGGCGCGACAAACCAAACCCCGAACTTGAGGCGTGGCTGCGGCAGCTGCTGCGTGACCTGCACATACGGTAGGCGTTGTCGAGGCAGTGCTGTGCATGCCGCGTACACGTGCCACTGGCATGTTGTCGCCGCTGCAGCCTGCTGCCGCTGTGAGCTTGAAGCGAACAGGGGCGGGCTGCCCTTGCCAACAGCTACATGTACGGAGTGTGAATGCGGTACTGTGGTTGGGATTACATAATGCCCTGCCCTTGAAGACATGCCATGCAGTGCGCAGTGCTTTGTCAGATGGAAGACAGACCTCATCGACCTTCAAAGTGTGCACCGACCGACCACTGGTGGCACCGGTGTGTGACACAACTGCAGTCAAGAGCATGCATGCTTTTAATGGCGTATCAATGCACTGGCAGCACTGAGGGTACACGTGCCATTGCTGGCGGGCGGCCAGTGGCGGCACCTCTAACAGCTGGTAGAGCCCTTCAGGAGGGGGGAGGGGAGAGCCCTCTGGGGGCCCCCGGGAGGGGGGGAGGGGGAGGGCCCCCCGAAAACAGTGCACTTTCCTGTTTTGTTTTTCCTTCAGAAATCTGTGAAAAGGTGAAAAAGGGCACCTGCTTGGCGCCTGAAGGAGCACCAGCATCAACACCTGGTCGACAGCGCAGCAACTGCGGTGAGCAGGATCTAAACGGCGCAGCCACCCCCGTGCAGGCGCAGCCACGGCTGGCGGCGCTGTTGGCGACTCCCTGTGCGCCGCCTCTCCAGATAAACTGCCCGCACAAAAAACGGGCGTTCAGGTGCGATCTGCTCGCTGTTTTTGCCGCAGTTTGTGTGTCCTGGTGCGGATGAGAGGCACCGACCTCGTTGTGCAGCTGCCGTGTGCCAGCAGAGCTCCTGCGGCGCTGCCACGATGCCGCCGTTCGGTCTGCAGTCCAGAGGTGCTACTCAATTACCCAAAGCAACCGGCAGGCCATCACACACGGGGCCCATCCCATCCCCCTTTTTTTTACTTTGGATGCGGATGCGAAGGCCTGAATCGCCGGCACGTGCGAGGGACACGCGGTTGCTGGCTACGCCCTAGGGCGCGGCTGTTGCACTGCTGCTGTCCATGCGACTGCCTGCCAACATGCTTGCTGTGCAACTTGTACACGTGTGCGGCCATGTCGTGGACTTTCACAGTGAGTGCACTCTCAGCACCAACTCGCCCCTCAACAACCCGCCGCGCGCACGCGTTGGCGGCTCACGCCTGCTGGGACGTGAGCCTCCGCCGCAAGCAGCAGCACCACCATCGTCAGCCCAGGCCGCCATGCTGCTGCTCGCCACCCTGTCACAGCATTGGACGGGACCAGTGCACCGTGTGCCAGCCCTGGGGCCGCTGCCCACACTCACAGTGCTACCCAGTACGTCCGCCAGCAACCACCAGCACATGCTGCCGCTTGCCCATGCCGATGCCACTGCCCCTAGCTGTGCTGCCGTGCAGTGGCCCCAGCAACCGACCCATGCCCCTCCCCCCCTCTGCTTGCCCCGGCACTGCTTCAACAGCAGCACGGCAGTGCTCAGCAGCGGGCTCGCTCAGCAGCGGTGGCATCAGCAGCAGGCATAGGCGATGGCGGAAGCGCAGAGCGAGCCGGCGCTGCAGCACGTACCGGACAACACTGTGTGGGCGCTGGCGTATGCGGGCGACCTCCCAGGGCTGCAGGCGCTGCTGAAAAGTGAGGGCAAGGAGCCAGACGTGAAGGATGTGCTTCAGGGCTCCACGCCTCTGCACTGGGCGGCGTTCGGCGGCCACCTGGACATGGTGCTGTGGCTCGCGAAGGAGGGCGGCTGGTGCGTGCTCAGTAGCTGGTGGCGGTGGTGCATTTTCACTTGTGGTTGTTGCACTTGCAGTGGTATCGCGCACTTGCGGCATGGCGGCGCGGCGGCAGCGGCTGGCTGCTCCGCACTTGCCATGCACACCGCGAGCCAGTGCTTCTTGGGAATGCCACTGCAGAGGCACCATGCGAATCATTCTAGCAGACTGTCAGTGATTTTTTTGCCCCACACAGGAACTGACACGTACTTGCTTGTGTGTGTGTGTGTCGACGCTGTGGTGCGTTGGGCGCTGGGGGCGGCGCCGCTGCTGCGCCGCAGCGATGTGAACGCGAGGAACAACGATGGCTGCACGCCCGTGTTCTATGCGTGCGAGATGTGCCACACGCCTGTGGTGCAGTGGCTCGTCACGGAGGGAGGTGAGTTTTTGTGGTAACTTCAACTGTATGAAGTGTATGTTGTAACTTCAACTGTACGTGTACCTCCAACTGTACAATGTGTGGCAACTTCAACTGTACGGAGCATGTGTTGTAAATTCAAGTGTACGGCACTAGCATATCACACAGTTGCGCAGACAACCCGTGTTTTCGACTGACAGGTTTTGTCATGTCAGGCAAGCAGGGGGAGCATGGATGTCAGTCCTCAAGCAATGGCGTTGTGAGCACATGCCCCCCCCCTCAAAATAAGACACAAGCAAGTGAAGTAAGTGAAGTACTGCAAACTGCATGTGCATTACTCTATAAATAGTACCAAAATGATTATGGGGCTAATGTAGGTGTGGGGGCTGTCTGGTGCTTTCATCAGGTGGACAAATCACCCCACAGGCTTCGGCCTGGCATTTGGCCCCAGCCACGGCAGTATCTGGGCTTAGCAACCTTTTAGGTTTTTCACTAATGGTACCACAATGTTGTTGCAAACGTACCTGGCTGCAAACCCTTGAGCGCCGCAATACTGCTGGGTAGTGCCGCCCGCTCTTTATTTTGCCAAGGCGTTGTGTGTCCGGCAACGACGTAGATGGATAATCTGGAGCGGTCAGGCTGACTGACTTGACACCTACTACTAGTATTAATTGATACACCGATGCATGTGTTTGAATGGTACTTCTAGTACCATACTACAAGTAATGGTAAAAGTGTACTTCACACATGTAATGTGGCCATGAGCCGCCACCAGTGCTTGAGTGTTGCCAGGCAGTGCCACCAGCCTGAGGTTTTGTCGCACTGTGTTGACCCGCAGTGAAGTGCATGGGTGGGCCAAACGAGTAGGCGCAACTTCTGCCCCTTACAGTTTTGGAGGTATTACTTCAAGTTTGAAGTATGCCTGGTGCTGCATGTACTACAGCTAAGGCAGTGCACCCTCCGCAGCCACAAAAGTTATGATGACCCAACCTAGTTTTTTTGGTGTGTGTGGCGGGTATTCTCAGGGGTGCTACACCAGCAGCGCTGGCTGGAGCAGAGGCGGTTGCACTGCCTGTGCACTTGCCTGCCGCCCTGCTGGCACTGGTGGCCACTGCTGCTGAGCACTGTTGCTGCCGCTGAGCGCTGCTGTTGAGCATCGCTTCTGCTGGTGCTGGTGGGGATTCCTGCTGCTGAGCACTGTTCAGGTGCTGAGGTGAACATCAAGGACAGCATCTACGAGCAGACGCCGCTGCACCGCGTCTGCTACAAGGGGCAGCAGGAGAAGGACATCTACTCAGAGGAGCTGGTGAGTGCCTGTCGTTAGTAAATACTACCTTAAGTACATGCCTCTCTACCAGCACACCATTTCAATACACATGTTCATGCTGTGGAGTACTTACTGCACATATCGCCACTGAATCGTGCATGGAAGCCTGCACTTATTCGTTTTTCGTTCCTGAGCACTCGAGGGTTGACTTGTGACAATGTGCCATTGCGCGACAGGGCACAGACTTTATACTAGTACGTAGCATATATCGGTGGCTGTAGGCTGTTTCAGGTGGTGCGCCCTTGTGCGTCACCTGAGACGGTGTGGGATATGGTTCCATGAGCACATAGCAAGCACCACCTGCCTGTACGTAACGTGCAAAACAGTGTACAAAGTTACTGCTACAGTGCCCGTGCGGTTTAGCACGGAGCAGTGTCACCCCTGCATGCCGCACACCGCACTATCAGTGTACTCACCAACCCTCGCAGTTCTCATGTGCATTCGCGCGCATTTTGTTAATGTGAAGCAGGGAGTGCATCAGGGTGCTTCTGCCTGATGCCGCCGAGAACGGCAGTGTCATGACATGCTGTGTCGCTGCGGTGTTGCGTGCGCTCTAGCACCTGCTCTGGCTCATGTAGTGATGGGTCACGGCGTAGAACGTATTTTATACTTTGTACAGAATACGGCGTATTTCTACGCCCAAAACGCGATATACGGCATATTTGCCGTACAAATGCGCTCATCTGCATACATTTTACGGCGTATTTACATACGTTATACGGCGTATAATGCAAAATTTACACGTTCTGACCCATCACTAGGCTCATGACACGTGGGTGTTGTTGTGTGCGCTGTGGCCGCTGCTCTGACGCGCTATGCGCCTGCGGTGCCGTGTTCGCCATGGCAGCTGCTGTGGCTGATGACCGAGGGAAAGGCAGACCTGTTTGCTGTGGACAAATTTGGCCACAAAGTGGAGGACCTGGGCAAGCCGCACCTGCGCATTGACCCAGGAGCAGGAGCAGGAGCGGGAGAGGAGCAGCCACAGCAGGCGCCCATGGTGATCTCGCCCACCTCGGCGTCTGTGTCGGCGCGCGTGTCGCTGCTGGTCGAGGTACGTGCACCGTTGGCCGTTATTGTATTAGTGAAGTAGTACACTTACTACGTTTTCTAGAGGTAGATTTGTAAAGTATTACAGCACCGGCAGGCTCAATAATACACAATCTAAACCAGGTACTGTTTTATGAGCCTTGGCGTCTGTGTTAGCGCGCTGCTGGTGGAGGTAAGTGCACCGTGTGGGCAATATGATAGGTCAAGTACACTGACAACACGATTATAGTGTGGGACTGTACCTAACTGTTGAATACCTCAACTAGAAGTACTACTGTAGAGTTACGCTTGCATAGCATGGTGTAACAGCAAGAAGTACGAGCATTTTTTAAAAATGAATCTCAGTGGTGTCGTTCAACAATATGCCTGTACTATTGTATATGTATCCACGGTTGTACAGTATTACGTACACGCAAAAATGCTTGATACAGCAGACGGAGTGTTGCGGCTGCAGTTCCTGGATGATGTGCGCCCACATGCACTCACGCCACAACAATCGCACAAGTAAGCCCTGTTGGTAGTTGTACTCTGAATCATCCCTAGCCCTCAAGGACACTGACCGGTGCGTGTGGGTGTGGGGGCTGTCTGGTGCTTTTCACCAGGTGGACAAATCACCCCACAGGCTTCGGCCTGGCATTTTGCCCCAGCCACGGCAGTATCTGGGCTTAGCAGCCTTTTAGGTTTCTTTCACATACATATATCAGAGTAGGACGCCTGCAGAGGCTGCTGTCTCCGCGGGCGCCGCTTGTGCTCCACACAACATAGAAGGCAACCAGCAACAACAGCTTTGTTGGTGATGGTAATATTATGTTGGGCGGGGGGCTACTTACACGACTTGGTACCTCTTGAAGTATGCTTCAGCAGCACTTGTGAAGTCTAAACCGCTGTATTACATACAGCGCATACGTACACTGTAGCACACATACTTTTAAAGTACGCACTGTGAAGCACATATTCTTGAATCGGAGTAGGACGCCTGCAGAGGCGGCGCGCTGCCGATCCACACAACAAGAAAAACAAATAGCGACACCAGTTTCGATAAATACTTCAATGGCATGGTGCATAATATGTGTACGCGAGGTTGTTGCAGGCCCATGTATTGTGAGCATACCATGACAAACCTGACAACTGCGGCCCACCACACCATATACTTGAAGTGTACTTCTGAAGTATACAGTACTTCTAGTATGCAACTACTTATATATTTACACCCCCCCCGCATGAGCTGTGTCACACTGTGTGCCCCAGTTCCGTGGCAGGGACCGCACCAGGGTGCCCAGCCACTGCCGCAGCCGGCCCGGGGGTGACCCACTTTTTCATTTTTCCGTCACGAACTTTCTTGTTTGTTATAGTTCACGAGAGGTCAAAGCAGGCCGCCCCACACTCTACACTTGCCGGGCACACCCATGCTGGCTGCGGACGCTGCAGTGCACTGTCTTATGCGCATGGCTCCTCGCCCCCCCCCCCCCATTGAAGCTTGCGTTGAAGTTGTGAGGGTTACTTATCGCCAACTTCAACTCCACTTCAGAAATACTACTACTAGTAGTAGGTGCATTGGCAGGCAGGCGCGGCCTACCTTCAAGTTGTGATGGCAGACGCCTAGAAAACAGCTCTTCATACCACCGTACGTACAGTGGTACATCACAATTCCATAAAAACCCAAGGACAGATTCTCCTTTTAAAGCAGTTTGGGTGGCCCGGCTGGCGCTGTCCCACATACCTTCTCATATAATACACCAGGGCTGTACCAGAATACTGTTTGAAGTAAGTGCACTGTCATGTATATGCACGGCCCACCTCCGCGTCCGCCTCTTCACGTACTTCAAGTACTCAAAGCATATATACTCCAACTTGAAGTACCACATGTAGTAGTTTCATCTACAACAGTAGGGTTTCGCAAGTACTAGCAGCAATTGAAAGAAAAGTGGACCGTAAAAACAAGCACGCACCTTTGCGCGGCCCGCCGCCGCGTCCGCCTGTTCACCTACTTCAAGTACTTCAAAGAATATATTCCAACTTGAAGTACCACATGCAGCAGTTTTCATCTGTTTGCATGCACTGGCACCAAGTGAAAAATAAGTGGACCGTCAAACAAGTAAGCCCTGTTGGTAGTTGTGCTCTGAATCATCCCTAGCCCTCAAGAACACTGACCGGCGCGTGCAGGTGTGGGGGCTGTCTGGTGCTTTTCACCAGGTGGAAAAATCACCCCACAGGCTTCGGCCTGCCATTTAGCCCCAGCCACGGCAGTATAGGGGCTGAGCAGCCTTTAGGTTTCTTTCACAAGTGCCCACGCAAGTGCACTGTCAGGCATACGCGCGGCCCACCGCCGCGTCCGCCTCTTCACGTACTTCAAGTACTTCAAAGAGTATACTCCAACTTTAAGTACCACATGTAGTAGTTTCATCTACTGCAGTAGTATTCACAAGTACTAGCAGCAATTGAGAAATAAGTGGACCGTAAAAAGAAGTGCGCACCTTTGCGCGGCCCGCCGCCGCGTCCGCCTCAGGCCCCCAGCCGCTGCCGCCGCCGCTCCCAAGCGGCGCCTCATAGGGAGCGTCCTCGCCGATTGTAACTGACGTAGCCGCCACTGTGCCCGCCACCGCGGGTGTGAACGCTGCCGCTTTGGGCGTGCTGCCGCTGCTGCTGCCTCCGTCGCTGACCAGAGCGCACAGCCACCCGAGCGCTGCTGAGAGCTGCAAAGGGGGGTTTGGGGGGGCGGGGGGGGGGGGGGGGGCCAGGATCGGTCCTGGGAATGGTCCTCACAGCATGGAAAGTGCCGGGGGTGGCGGGGGCGCACCTGGTTGTGCTTGGCGCGTGCGGAGGCACGGTTGTGGTGCAGTGCGTGGTTTTAGTGGACACCTGCAGCAGGTGCCCAGAGCAATTTTGCTAAAGCAATGTGGGTAGGCCTTTGGTGCTGTGCGTTAAACGGACTTGCTGCACACCCTGCGGCACCAAGTGACCAGTGGCGGAACGCTTACAAGTATAGTGCATGTGTTGGTACGAGTACCAGTGCTCGCACCCAGTGCTCGCACCCAGTGCCTTTGCCAACTGCTTGAGCTCTGTATACATAGGCGGGGCCGCTTCTCCACTGCTTGCACCACCCCACAGCTGGGCTTGCCCTGGCGGCCCACACGAGTCTGATCACTTACAGGCCAGCCGAGAAGCTGTCGCTGATCGCTGGGTGCCTGCTGCCGCCGCCGCCGCCGCGCTTGCCGTACTCGTTCAGAGACGTGGCCGGCAGCAGCACATGCATGTCACGAAGAAGCCGTTCAAAGCTGCTTACCCCGACACAGCATAGCTGGCATGTCGTCTCCTCCCTTCCCTTGTGTCTCGCATGGGTGCCGTTGGCGTGCTGCAGGTGGTGCTGGCGCTGAAGCAGACGCTCCCCCTCCGCCCCGTTGCTGGCACAAACAAAAGACACAGGGCAGGCAGCACTTGCTTGTTGTTGTTTGCTCGACACCAGAGAGTGCAAGTGACGGCACAGGGCGGCTGCCGCGCCAGGTACAGTACATGGTACTGTGCGCCCACTGCCAGCTGGCAGCTGAAGCGCTGCTGCGTCGATGGCACAAAGGTTGACACATGCACACACACACCTTTGCGATGCACCCATGTGCAGAGCTGTGCTTTCAACACAGTGCTGTGTCAGGTTGTTGGTGCTGCACCGGCCGCCCACACATCCCTCACAGGACCAGCGTCCGGTGGAAGCCACAGGCGGGGGCTGGACGGCAACCCCAGAGCGGCACCGCGGCTTCTCTGTCAGAGGGGGAGACACAGTGAGCTGTGTGTGTGTGTCAACAGTGTTGCACTTGGACTTTGCTCATGAAAAGCCGTTGCCCCCCCCCCCCCCCGGGAGTTTAGGGGGCTCCCAAATTTCCTGAAGATTTCCGGGAAACGGCCGAAACGGCTTGGGTAATATGCGCGGTATATGGCGGCAGCTCTGGTGCGACAAAAGCGAAGGGCTGAGGACGTGGGAGAAGGCAGGAGCAGCAGTAGAGGGGGAGCTCGTCGCAGCAACAGCGCGGCAGCCGGCGCAGCGGCAACAGCGCGACAGCAGCGGTGTAACCGGCAGCACCAGCAGCACACCAGGCTGAAGTGCGTCGAGCGGCAACTGAGAGAGCTGCAAGGCGAGTAGGGATGCGACGAAACGTATATGAGCGAGCCATATACGCTGTATACGGTCCGTATATACGCCCATAGATCACTTCCATGGGCCAGCTACCAGCACTGAGCACCAGACATCACTCCTACACTCCTGTGCCAAGCTGTTGGTATCACTAGTTTTCTCAGCGTTAGCCATGTACGCCGTATATACGGACCGTATACAGCGTATATGGCTCGCTCATATACGTTTCGTCGCAACCCTAAAGGCGAGAGATCGCAAGGCAGGGAGGGCTTCTGGTGGTCAAATCATCTGCCTGCAGAACCCTGTGACAGGTGTCTCCTACGGCCCTCGGCTGTTTTCGCGCTGCCCACCGCAGCATGGTGCAGTCACCGCGCGCTAAAGTAATGTCCCCCTCCTCGGGCCCCCATTGTTTTGCAGCGTCAGCTGTACTTACTTGTTGAATCGCTAAGGCACGTTACTGATAAAGTCGTATATCAGGGCTTGCCGGCTCCCAAATTAACGTGCTCTTGAAAAAACATTAATTTCAGAACCTCCCAAAAGTTGCAGCCCGGTCGACTACTTCGAAACATGGGTATCGGTTTTTCTGGTACCATAAAAGTTGTGTGTACGAGGCACCGCATGAAACAGCAGTGGCATTACGAATTTGCCTACAGCTGAGCACGCATGCATCACAGGCAGACAACCCCCCCCCCCCCCTCAAGTGCCCCTGCCCCAGCGAACCTGCTGCTTCCCTGTGCGTTGCCTGCCGATCCAGCCTGCGTGCGCATGCGGCAGCTCCTCTGCTCCACAGCAAGTGGCGCCTAGCCTGCGCATTATGTCGTGTGTGCAAAAACCGCTCGCCCTGATGTCTTGGGACCCCTCTTGCTTGTTTTTTTTGGGGGAGGCAGCCCAATATCGCAGCAGTGGGTGTGTGGGTGTCTGGCACATTGTTCAACATATGGTATCGAAGTAGTTTGCATGCCCTTGCCTGTCACCAATTGTGACGCAGTCGCCTTCCGACATGCCTTCAAAGTGCCTGCAGTTACACAAAAATGGTGATGATGTCAGGACGGCCATCTTGATAGACGCGGTCACGCATGGATGCCCATATATCTACTTCGGAACACTTCAGTATAAAATGCACGTGCGACCTAGTGCACTTTGATGTGGTGTGGTATGCGGTTTAATGCGGGGTCCAGAGGCAAGTCAAAGACCACATAAAATCTGTAACAACGGCATACAATGCCCTGGTTGATTCGGTGCGGGTTGTACTTTGGTGCGGTGTGCCAGGGTGGTGACACCACCCCACATCAAATTGCGAGTGCACATGTGCGTGTTGGCTATTGCAGTCAGGGCTGAGCAGGTAAGCGTGCTCGAAATGGTGCGCTTTGCAGACGATTGGCCGATTTTGTGTGCCGCTTTGTGGGTCCACGACACTTTGACTGTCTACCTGCAAGCGGTGCAGGCGCGGCCTTGCGCAGTGCAGCGTAGCGACGATGGCTGGCAGCAGCTGCGCCATGACACCAGGTGTGCCATTGGCGCCAAGGCAAGGCTTGTACTTCAGTATTGTACTGAAGTACTGCCGGTACCTGTTTGCCTCTTGGCAGGTTGCATGATTTTTTCTACAGTTTTGAGGGCTATTGGCGAGTGGGGGGGCTCGCCCACTCAGACGCTCCACACGCCTGTCGATCTGGCAGCCGGCTCCGATTGTGGTGGTCCCTGCGGTGGTTTGTGCAGCAGAAGGTGCGAGCAGTGTGTGTCTGTAGGGTTGCACAACACGGTATTTTGACACCTCTGTTTTCGTTCAAAAACGTTTCAAAGCTCACTCCTTTTGTTCCCCGCACATCACGCAAGAGCATTAAATACTATCCATGTACGCCATCTGCGCACACGGTAGCAGCCTAATTTTTGTTGTAAACCAGTACCTCGAAGTATATACCGTGTATATACGCCATATAGTACTTCGGAACACGACGTTAACAGGCAGGCACACACACTGCGTTGCGGGCCGCCGTACTTCACCTGCTCGTGGGTCGTGGGCGCTACCAGCAAGTGGCACCGGTGTGCCACGAGTGAGGCGCGTCTACACAGCACACCAAGGTCAGCAGCTGCCGGCATGTCGCGGCGTCTGCTTCCATGCTGCAGTGGGCACTGGGAAACGGCTGCCCCAGGAGCCGCCACCTCACACATGCAGCCGCTCAGTGCGGCAGCCTGAGCCTGGAGGCGTTGCAGTGCGCGCTGGCTGCCAGATGTGCCATGGATGCGTGAACATGTGCAGCAGCAGCAGAAGCGGACACCTACAGGTGCTGCAGTGGGCGCGAGCGAGTGGCTGCACGTGGGACCACCACGGTGCACACAGAAGGCAGCGACGGGTGGCCGCCTCCACGTGCTGCATTTGGGCACGGGCTAGCTGGTGGCAATGGACTTGCTTCGTGTGCCGAAGCAGCGCGTGGACGCCACCACGGGTGGAGGCCACCTGCATGCTGCAGTGGGGACGACTTAATGGATGAAGCTGGGGTTGGCTGCCTGCACAGCAGAGGGTGGCCACCTGCGCGTGCAGTGGGCATGCGGACGTGGTGGCCATTGGGACAGCGGAACATGCACCAGGGCAGCTAGGCGCGGGCACCTGCATGTGCTGCTGAGGGCACAGGCTAACAGCCCATTAAGAATGGGTGCGCTTGGGATCGGCGGACGTGCATGAGCGCAGCAACAGCCTAGCGGGTACCTGCATGTGCTGCAGTGGGCCCGCGCACACGGTTGTGCAATGACGTGTGTGGCTGCAGCTGTAGCCAGCCACCTGCATGAGTTGGAGTGGGCCACAGCGAACGGCTGCCCTTGTGGCTCTGGTGCATATGCATATGCGTAGCTGCTGTGAAGCGAACCCCTGAGTGCACCTGTCTGAACGCAGTGTGCCGCAGTGTTCAACAAGTTGCGGTGGATCGGGGAGCATCGCTGACTGCACGCGCTGGCATGTAGTATTACTGACATTGGCGTTGCAGGAGTGCATGTACATGTAGGCCCAGGGCTGGGACATGGGACTGTAATTCGCTAGCAGTGCTGTAACATCATGCTGGACTCACACCAGAGCGCATATGGTGCCGCGCATTGTGGTCCCATCAGGTAGCGACAGGCCCTGGGGAGGGCAGCATGATGAGTCATGCTTTTTCAAGTCGCGCACACCATAGGGCTTTGTGCGCCACAAGCGGAGTTGAACAACAGTGCATGCGCAGGCTGCCCTTGTAGGGGGTGCGGACACGGCTCCTGTAACTTTAGGCAACTTGATGTTGCGGCGCTTTTTTTTATTTTATTTGGTCTGCGACACATATGCGCGCCACACCTGGTGAGCTACTAGTAGTTGTGATGGCACCCAGCCTGCAGTTTCCTCGCAACAACGTACCAAAAGCTGGTGCAGAAGGCGCAGCCACAGTTTATTGTGCACTGTTTGAGCGTCGTTTCTGGTGTTCAACAAGTTGTGTGCCCTCTGCCACAGCTGCCATGCGGTGTGCCGGTACTCATTCGCCAGCGGCCCATGGCGCAACAGGCATGCACTAGTAGTAGTAAATGGCAAACCCAAGGTTGCTGTGGCAGTGCTGCTGGTGCACCGGTGCAGAGAGAAAGGTTGTGATTAGTAAGCCCAGATACTACCGTGGCTGGGGCAAAATGCCAGGTCGAGTCGGAAGCCCGTGGGGTGAGTTGCCCCTGGTCAAACACCTGACAGCCACCACACCTACACGCGCCGGTCAGCGTGCGTGAGGGCTAGGGATGATGCAAGGTACAGGCACCAAAAATAGGCTCACTTGTCTGTGGCGGGAAAGGCCACGGCGAGGCCACCTCTTTGCCAAGTTGCAAGCGTTTGTACTTTAAAAAACTACCTGGATGAGCCACATCGAGCGCCCAAGACTGCACATGCAGACCATTCAGCTGCCAGGTCGTGCTCCTGTCAGACATGTGGTCTAGGAGGCCGCCTGCGTGTCAGACTTCAGTTTGGATGTGCCACTTCAACTTCTGGTGTTCGGGCGGAGGGGCGGTCATCATGCACCCGCGCAGCGACATAGCGGCCAAGCCGGAGGCCGTGGAAAACCTCCGACATGTCTGCAGTTGTAAGTGCATGCGGCATGCCACATGAACACTGACATTAGATAGGAGCGACACACGCTACTGTAGCTCTCCCCACTGCCGGGCCCGTCACCCTGAGATGAAACCTGTGCAAGGGGCAAACAGCGCCGATACTCTCTTGAGGTACACTAGTATTGTGCAACACAGCCAGAGACCTGTCATGCGCCCGCCACAGTGTCATTGGCGGTGCCAGCGGCAAGTGCGCGCGGAGCCTGCACGCCAGACCACGGCACACTGGTGGTGCCAGCAACAATCTCCTGTTCAAGTGTGCGCCGTGCCCTCGCCCCACCACTGCACATCGACGTCAGGAACATGAGCCTGCATGCCTGCCACCAGCGCCTCGTACGCGTTCGCCAAGATGAGCCTCCATTTGTTGCTGGTGTTACCAGCGGACAGTTTGCACACGGCTTTTGCGCACCTCTCCTGCACGCCGGCATTGGAGACATGCGCCCGCATAGCCGCCACCACCGCCTCGCACTCGCCCGCCGCTCCAAGCTGGTCCGTGTTGTTGCTGTTGCCAAAGGCCAGGTTGCGCAAGGCCGCTACGCACTGCTCCTGCACGCCGACGTTGGTGACATGCACCCGCATGCCCGCCACCACCGCCTCACACACGCCCGCTGCGCCAAGCTTCTCCCGGCTGCTGCTGTCAGCGCACAGGTTGAGCACAGCCGCTGCGCACTGCTCCTGCACACCAGCGTTGGAGACATGCACCCGCATGCTCGCCTCCACCGCCTCGCACGCGCCCGCCGCGCCGAGCTTCTCCCGGGTGCTGCTGTTGTCGAAAGCAAGGTCGTGCACGGCCTTTGCGCACTTCTCCTGCACGCTGGTGTTAGCGGAATGCGCCCGCATGCCCGCCACCACCACCTCGCACGCGCCCGCCGCGCAGAGCTTCTCGCGGTTGCTGCTGTCAACGGCAAGGCTGTTCACGGCCCGTGCGCACCTTAACTGCACACTGGCAATACAGACATGTGCCCGCATGGCCGCCACCACCGCCTCGCACACGCCCGCCGCGCCGAGCTTCTCCTGGTTGCTGCTGTTGCCACCAGCCAGGTTGCGCACGGCCCATGCACACTGCTCCTGCACGCCGGTGTGAGCGGCATGCGCCTGCATGCCGGCCACCACCGCCTCGCACGCCCCCGCCGCGCCGAGCTTCCCCTGATTGTTGTCGTCTGTGGCTAGGTTGGACACGGCTGCTGCGCACTCCTCCTGCATGCCGGCGTTGGAGGCATGCGCCTGCATGCCTGCCACCACCGCCTCGCACGCGCCCGCTGCGCCGAGCGTCTCCTGGTTGCTGCTGTCAATGGACAGGTTGTACATGGCTGCCGCGCACCCGTCCTGCACACTAGCGTTAGCAACGTGCACCCGCATGCACACCACCACCGCCTCGCACGCGCCCGCCACGCCAAGCTTTTCCCTGTTGCTGCTGCTGCCACAGGTCAGGTTGCACACGGCGTCTGTGCACTGCTCCTGCACGCCGGCGTTGGTGACATGCGCCCGCATGCCAGCCACCACCGCCTCGCACGCGCCCGCCGCTCCAAGCTGCTCAGTGTTGCTGCTGTTGCCTAAGGCTAAGTTGCGCACAGCCGCTGCGCACTGCAGTTGTGAAGCCGTGAAGTTTAGGGTCTAAACTTCACGGCTTCACTATACTAAACTATACTATACTAAACTATACTAAACTAAACTTCAACTATACTTTACTAAACTTTTATACAAAAATAAAACAAAAATACAATATCGCCATTTTCGCCCCCGGGCGCGCGCTTTCGCCCCCAGCGCCCCGATGCACATCGGCGGTGCGTTCCAGAACTCGTTTTATTCACACACCGGACAGCAGCAGGGCAGGGGACGACGCGCACGGCCTGCGGCCGAGGTGAGTGTGGTATGTGGTGTCATTATGGTTGCCATTAGTGCTGCTGCCAAGCGCCGCCGGCGGCAGCACCTGTACGGCGAGGCGT
>JAULBY010013625.1:0-22391 GCA_032358315.1 Ophiocytium majus | reverse complement strand
CCAAGCGCCAGGCATCAGCGCTAGAGGACCGAAGACCGTGAACCTGCACTGCACGCAATGTTACCCCCCCCCCTCTAAGGTGTACTCTTATTAAACTCCGCTTAGGGCGCGGAAAGCCCTTTGCAAACGGTGCGTGTGACCAGAAAATCAGACAGGTAGCGAAAAAAAAACCGGGAATGTAAGGTGTACATATTGCAACTGCAGAGCAATGCACCTTCTGCTGTTTATTTGCAACTGCAGAGTAATGCACCTTCTGCTGTGTATGTGCATGTCAAAGTTGGAACATGAGCATGCGGCGGCCTGCCTGCTGAGCCGACCCAAGAAAGTATGCACCTAGGATGAGTGTGCACCTTGCCTGTATGCTGGCGCATGCCGGCAACGTCATGCATCGGCGAGTCATCGACCACAGGCGCTCTCCCAGCACTTGAAGTTCATGTTTGAAGTACTCAACCTGCTGGCCAGACCTGCCCAGCCGTGCCCGGGAGAGGTATGGACTACTTGTGTGCTGTTTGGTGCGGGTGAGCTCCACAGATAACAAGCTTTGCGCCTCACACTTGGGGGCTAATGTTTGTTGTGTGTCTCGGCGCAGGCGTGCTGCTTGGTGTGGAGGTGAAGTGTTGCAGCCAGCATGCATGCACTCCAACTAACACACTTTGCAGGCACATTGTCTCACCTGCTGCTCTTACAAATGCCTTTGTGCGGTGTGCAGTTCAACGGCGACAAGGCTGAGAGCACCATGGTGTACCAGGCCATGGCGCAGACACAGGCCAAGCAGCTGCATGCGGGCAGCATTGAGCGCATTGGCACCTCCTCACGCCTCTTCATCGAAATACTGGTGAGCGCGCACTTCCGAACCTACCCTGAAGCGTGTGCACTACGTGTACTACAATGCTGGAGTGCATGGCCTTGCTCGCTCCTTGCTGGTGTTTCTCAGCTCTTGTGGTTTGGGACTCTTGTGCGCTGCCAACACTCCTATCATAGTACACGTCACTTGTCATGTTTTGTTTCTATGCCAGCTGCGTGCTGGAGGCATGGCAGCAATCACGGACTCGTGCGACTCGCGCGCAGCCGCAGCAACTTGTCTGGCATGACCCTGCGCAGTTGCTCCAGTATGCTGGTGACTCAGTGCTGACAGGGTGTTTTGACCAGTTGGTCACTACGACCCAGTTTGTGCAGCCCACCTGATCGGTCACCACAAACAGGCGCCGGCTAATCAGAGGCGAGAGGCGTGGGGAGGGTACGATTGGGCGGGCCGGCCCATCGTACGATACACAGCCATCTGGAGTCCCTACCTCACAAAGCTGTACCAATGCAGGTGGCGGTGATGGTGCCCTGCCATTGCTGCTAACCCTAAGCTGCTGGTTCTCATGTGTGCCTACTGCTGTTGCGGCTGCTGCTGCTTCTGCTGCTGCTGCCCGCCTTGCTTGGTGCACGTTGTCCTGGTGAGCAGGTGAAGCAGAACCGTCCTCAGATTCAGGCCATCAAAAAGCACTATATGGCCTCTTGAATGGTCACTGGCCCGCACCATAGAGAAGGAGTTCAAGAAGCCCATGAGGGTGAGCGGTCCTGCTCCTGCTACCTTTCAAAAGTACCCTACAAGTACATTAGTGCATTTGAAGTGTATTAGTGCAGAGACACGGGGGTCATGTGTGCACCTTACAAGCTACTGCAGCAGACGATACAGATATAACCTGTGGGTCTTTGAAATACCAGTTGATCACGAAATCGGTGTTTGAACGACGGCAGCAGCATCATCTCTGCTGTTGTGGTGCTGGACTCACAATGGCTTGCTGCCGGTGATCATATTTAGTAGAATTTGCATGCACTTGGCAAATGACCCCACAAGCACCGCCACTACCACTACTGTTGCACGCGCATGTTTGGATTGGTGCGGTTGAAGCGCAAATATTCCACCCTCCCTCAGCCCTTGCACTGCTGGCAAAGCAACAGTACAGCGGTGAAGCCACGCAAGCTGTGTGTGCGCATTTCATATGCCGGCATGTGACTCCATTCCCTCGCTGCTGCTGCCTTCCTATGTGTGTGGCCGCGACAGACTGCGCTGCACGCACTGCTGGAGCCAAGCGCGGCGCACTACACTGCGGTGGCGCTGCACACCGCCATTACCGCAGAGACGGTGGTGAGTGAGAGGACGTTTGCAACCACACTACTCTGCCTGCCATCAATGGCACTGTTTGTGTGCACGTACTCTTTGCCTGTCTGCTATGCCATTGGGTGCAACGGCACGCCTTGCCAGCAGGGTGACAGGTGCAGCGCGCACCATGTGCTGTTATTCCGGCATTGCCCCCCAACTGTTGTGCTTGGGCGGAAGAGCACTGTGCCACTTGGCTGTCGACATCGGGCAATGCTCCCGAACAGTGTCTAAGTGAGCCAAATCAGCGCATAACCCCCACCACACCACCGCACCGCTGCTCTCCCCCGCCCCTGCCGCCACGCGCCAGGACACGGACAAGCTATTCCGCCTCCTGTGCGGCACCCTTAAGCACGACATGGCAACCGTCTGCGCCGAATTCCGGGCCACCTTCAACACGCCCCTGCTGGACGCCGTCAACTCCATCCAGCTGCCACAACTGCTGCGCAGCGCGGCGCAGGCGCTGGTGCGCGCCTGGGACCCCACTGAGAGGCTGGAGCAGGCAAAGCCGCCCAGGGATGCCGACGCACATGCTCAGCAGCTGCTGCGCGAGAGGGACGCCCTGCGCCGCTTCTTGGGGGCGCCTTGCTCCTGATGGAACCGTGAAAGTGCGCGCCGTGAAGCAGTGGCCGGTGGTGCTGCCGCCGCTGGAGTGGAGGGTTGGCAGCGTGGCGTGTGGGCGTGCAGGTGTTGCAAAACCTACTTTCAGTATGGGGCCGGTTGCCCTGCCTTTGTAGGCTCTGGTGTGTGGTTTACGAACTCGCCGCAGGAGCAGTGTTGGCGAAAGTGTAATGCTGTGCGCGTTGCTGCGTAGCAGTGGCGGCAGTGGTAGCACGCCTATGGCCTGTGGCAGGCTGTGTGCAGTGGCTGCGCGCTCAGTGCATCCGCCTTGTGTGTGTGGTCCAGGCTACTGTAGTGGAACACACACCTCAGTCGTGTGTTTTCGCACCACGTTCCTGCCGTGGTGAGACACCATCGCAATAATCTTGTTCCCAGCTGATTTTGCAAAATGCGTTTGCTGCCAGCCCCCCGCGACTCTGTCCTGGAAAACACTCCCGCAACACATGCTGAAGGCTCTCCCAGTGCAGCGTCTTCCAGCCCACAGTTGTGGTCTTCCTTTTTCGTCTGTCCATGTAACAGCCAAGTAATGAATGAATGATGTGTGGTCATGATACGGGGCAAGTGTTCAGCACATGTGTTTGCATGCCTACTGGTGCCATGCTCACTGACATGGCGTCGGCGGTGGGCGCAACATGTTAGCCCAAGGTTAAAACCGTTGCAACATGGGGGGGGGCGCAGCTCCCAAGGGGGCGCAAAGGCGGAAAGCCGGACCCCGGGGAACTTTCCGTGGGACTTGAAAGAAAAAC
The DNA here is from genome assembly GCA_032358315.1 of Ophiocytium majus. Lineage (NCBI taxonomy): Eukaryota > Xanthophyceae > Mischococcales > Ophiocytiaceae > Ophiocytium > Ophiocytium majus. The sequence goes on along the minus strand of JAULBY010013625.1, from coordinate 18,875 downwards.
ACCCGGAGGCTTGATGATGATGACGCAAGCTAAACCGGCAAAAAACACGGGCAAGCACCACACACACACACCCGGCGCGCGCGCTGGGTGTGCAGGTCCCGCCGGCTGCCGACCATTGGTGGCATTACCTCCTCCTCCACCTTCATCCAGGAACTAAAGCGCGCCGGAGTCCGGTCCTGGCTACCAGCAGAAGGAAAGCGAGCTTTCAAGCTCGGCCGAATCTCTGTTGGTCTCGTCGACGCGACACACACCATTACCATGGCGAGCGATGGCGTGACTGAGGAGAGCCTGGGGCTGCTGTCCCCTGACCAGCTGGAGCCCATCATCACGACCCTGCAGTCGGACAACGCAACACTCAAAAGAGTCATAGCGGCCCAGGATGCAGATGACATCATGCAGGCAGTCAAAAAGGGGCGGGGAGAGCACAGGCTGGTGAGTTGCGCGGCGTGCTCGTGGCGGGGCTGCGCTGCCTGTAGCAGCTGCTGCTGGTCCAGTGCTCTGCGCCGGATGCAGAAGAATGGTTGGTGGCTCCTGCTCGTGCGGCAAAATGCGAAGCTGTGCCAGCTTCGCCTTCGGCATGCAGGGTGTCGCCGCGGGGTGTCGCCGCAGCTGGTTGACATCAGGACAGTGGACGCGTCATGCTTCCGCCTGAACCCTGCTACAGCACGGCGTGCGTGTGCCACTCACGTTTCGTGTGTGCCTGTGCTGCCTTTCGCCTCCCCTCCTCCTTCGTTTCCGCCGTGATGGGAAGATTGATATGCTGCTTAACCGGACCAAATCGCAGCTGGTACTGCTGTCGGAGGCGTGCAAGGAGCGATATGGTGGCAAGACCTCACGGGACATTGTGGAAATGGAGGTGGACGCGGAGTTGGCGGACGTGCTGGACTACCGGCTGCAGAGCGTGGCGGAGTTTGGCGTGAGCATGATGACCATGGGTGCCAGCAAGGCGTGAGTTGGTACCTGCTGTATACTTCATATACTTCTTAGTATGTACTGTATAGACTAGTACTAGGAGTACAACAAATGCTGTGCACGTGTGTGGCCGTATACGGCGTCTTATGCACCTGGTGTGTGGTGTACGGCTGCGAATGTGTGGGCCGTTTCCAGCACTGCACACTCATGCGTCACCAAGTCACAGGGTGTTTGTTGACTGTAGTGGGGGACAAGTTCATGCACACCTCCAGCAGCTGTGGCGCGGTTGTGGTGTGCGCCATCAACCTGTCAGGGCTGAGTTGCGGCTACTGCTTGTACACCAGAAATCTCCTCCTCTGCTGCTGAACTAAGGCGTTTTGGTGGTGTATGGGACGTACTTCAACAAGCGCGGAGCTGGTATTGGCAAGGGTGCAAGAAGGCACCACTCATTTGTACCTACCACGTAGTACTTCTGGATTACATGTAATATGGGTGGCAGCCGCCATATCACCCAGTGCTTGCGCTTACACACCCGCCACCTGCAGCAGCCTCCCAGGCAACCTCGGCCCATGCGCTCACATTCGTCTGCACTGGTTGCTGTGTGCGTGCTGTGTTGCTGCGTTGCTGTGTGCGTGCTGCGTTGCTGTGTGGTGTCCACTGTCTGGCCCTGTGACTGTGGCGATGGGGCCACGACATCGTCGGCACTTGCTGCTGCGGGGGCAATGGCCTCACAGTGGCATAGGTGCGTACGTGTAGGCGGCTGCTGTTGCTGCCTTGTGTGCGTAGGCGGCTGCTGTTGCTGCCTTGCGAGTCTTGCCAGCGAGGCTTGCGCAGCCTGAGCTGCTGCTGCAGCGCTTGATCACTTAGGTAGCGGAACATGCTGACCTTGCCTCCCCAAGGTGTGCACGGTGGTGCAATGTACGAAGTATAATACTCAAGTATTTACTTGAGAAGTACATGTACCATGTCGTACTTCTTTAGAAGTGCTGAAGTATTTTCAAAAGAGGTATTACCATGCGGGCCGATACAGTGCCATGGACCGTCTCTTGGTGCTCAGCTGGTTGTGGAGTCATGCTTGAGCAAGAATGTATGCGGTGTGGCAGTTGCCTGGGACTGCACGCGCGCAGCGCATTGAAGTGGGCGATGGAATGGGATAGTTGCCACACAGCCGCTGCATGTGCGACCCATGACATTGCACTTGCTTGTCATGTCATGGTCTCAAGGAGCATTGCCACTTTGTGTACAGCGTACAGTACAAGTTGTGCATCCTCCATGACCCTTGACTGCAAGGGCACAGGTAAAAGCTGACTGCACGCATGAAACCGCGAGCATGGCGCATGCATAATTTGTAATGACATGCACTTAAAGTCATCATTGACACGCAGTACCACAGTCCCACATGAGCTCACAGGAATAGCCAGCCATGTTGTTGGCATGTCTGAATGACCAACCAGACGCAGCTACACACACACAGCCATACCCACCAACACCCAGTTCCGCTGCTTGTTCATGGCTGTTGCTTTGACCTGTTGCTTTAACTTTGACAGACATGCAGGTTCTCATCGACCTCGCCAACACGCGCACAAATGCGGAGCTGGTGAGTCTGGTCGTGCAAATCCCATTGGTGATTTGACTGTGCGCACATGGCTTGACCTTAACAGCACCTAGTCATATAGGTATAAGTACAAATTACTTGGGAACGGGCACGCCCACACTGCATGCCCACACACAACACCATTGTTTTCAGCTCGGGACAGGTGCCACATGGAACATGTTGCTGCAGCTGCCCCTTGGCTTGCATTTACTCTGGCGGTGGTGCCGTCAGTGCACCCATGTTCCTCTAACCTCCTCTGGCGCACAACCATACCCAATGCCGTTTGGAGTTAGGCGTGTAACCCAATTTGTCATGTTCTTGCATTGGCTGCCTGGGCATGAGCAACATGTGGATGCCTCTGCTGCCAGTGCTGGTGGCGGTGCTGCCGCCCAGTTGCATCGCTGCTGACAGGCGTTGCCGCTGTGCGGTGAGCACCAATGCTCAAGTATGCTCTGCTCTGCCGGTTGCTGTGGCTGCAGGCTGAGATCCGTGCCAAGTGGCAGGAGGTTTTTGACGCGCCGCTGACCAAGAGAATCGAGGACTGCTTCTGTGTCATCAGGAAGAAGCACGCCAGAGGGCTCATGCTCAAGCTGGTATGACACACATGACGAACTTTTATTGGGCATACAATAGTAGTAGTTGTGAATGCGCCCTCTGTAATCCCACTTGCGCACTGCCTGTCAGCATCTGTAGTCGTCGTTGCAGTGCCAGGATGGCTGTCATAGCTGGTTGGCTTGACCTAACACCACTTCTTCGAGACTGCACCAGTGCCATTATGTGCGTGTGCAGCTGGTGCCAGGTCTCTTCTTGCGGTACTGCGCCCCCTTGTCTGCACCTCATGTCTGCACCTCATGAGTCATGTGCTGTCACCGCCCACTGCCACGCGAGTGCCCACTGGCATGTGCATGTGCAAAGCCCGTTTGCAGCACTGCAGGCACCGCTGGCGGCAGTGCCACGTGGCGACATGCCACATGTCCAGGCATGGCGCCAGTGTGCCAGCATGCCCACTGGTGGCATGGTCAACCACTGATGTGAACCTCCTCCCTCCTGCACACTCGTTTTTGCTGGGATGTGTTTGTAACTTTAGTTCAACGGTGAGAAGGAGGAGGGCACCATGGTGTACGAGTCACAGGCCAAGGCTCAGGCCAAGCAGCTCTTCAACGCAGGGGTGGGCCGCCTGGGCACCACAGAGTCCGTGTTCATTGAGATGCTGGTAAGCATTCATTCCGGCGCATGTGTTGCATTCCAGGCGTTGACATGCCAACCCATGCTGGCAGTGGCAGAACGAGGGGAGCTGGTTGTTGTGTGTTGAGATGTGTGTGTGTGTGTGCGTGCGCTCATGTGGCGTTCGTCACTTTGGTGTGTCAGGTGGCACATGGTGGGCAGTTTGCTGGTGAACTCACTGATGACATACATGTGAGTCGTGTGTTGGTGTGCCTCCTATCTCGTTTGCCGCGCGCATTAGACGGCTATCTTGTTGTAGGTGGTGCACCACTGCCTGCTGAGCAGTGGCCAGCACTGACCACAACCGCTGCTGCTGCTGCTGCTGGTGGTGGTGCTGCTGTTGGTGGTGCTGCTGCTACTGGTACTGCTGGTGTTGAGCAGGCAAAGACGAACCGTCAGCAGATCCAGGCCATCAAGAAGGAATACGAGGCCGCTTACGGCATGACCCTGGCACGCGCCATTGACAAGGAATTCAGCGGCGTTATGAAGGTACACACACCAAACAGCCAACACGGCACGTGTCATGTGCAACAGTTGCACTATGTTGGAGCACGCACAGTGGCATTGAGGGTATTATGGCATGTCGCGGCCGCACATGAGCTTGTCTGCAGCGGCATTCATGACCCTGGCTGCTTGTCTGCCATGCAAGCGGGCACCAGTTTCAAGAGCTGTGCTTTTGCTTGCCCGATGTTATGCGGTGGAAAGAGCATGGTGTGTGCCACTGACAGGCCAGCCTGCCGTAATGCAGCAGCTGAGAAAACTACTATCTTGCGTGCCGGCCCCGCGCAGGCCAGCACTTGTCAACACTTGCATGCGCGTGCTAATGTGGACTGGACTGTCCATGCCCCTGCCATTGAAGTGGCACATGCCGCTTGCAAGCACAACATGGGCAGCCTCACAGAAGGACGAGCTCCTGCATATGCCGTGGGCCACTACCAGCCTTGTGCACACACAACATGCCGCCGCGGGTCCCCTCTTGTGAAGAGAGCAAACCATATCTGCTGGTGCTGATGGCACCGCGGCTGTCATGGCACCGGCTGCTCCGTCCACGCTGCTCTATCATGCTGACGCATGCTGCCGCTGCTGCCATGCTGCCGCTGTACTTGTTGTCTGCTGCCAGGATGCGCTGTGGGCACTTCTGGAGCCCTCCCAGGCCACGTACACCGCTGTTGCCCTCAACAGCGCCCTCACCGGCAACAGCATCCTTCCTGGGGGGATCAAGGGCGATGTGGTGCGTTGCTCGCGGTGCCGGCATGACTCATGCGGCATGACTCATGCGGCATGACTCATGCGGCATGACATGCCACTGACTATGTGCATGTACGCATTCTCATACTCGACTTGAAGTCAGCAAAGCAGTGCTGTGTAGAGCAGGCAGTGCCTGGCGAGCACCGCCTTACACGCGGTGTCAGCGCATTGTCCCACACCCATCTCACCCCATGGCACCTCGCCTGACATCCCTCACACAGCCTCCTACCCTCCCCGCCTGCGCAAGACACACACACACACATGCACACCCTCCCCTGCTGCCACCGCTGCCACCGCCGCTGCCTGCCACTCCTGCGCACACACCCTCTTACCCTTAACGCCTGCTCACAACGCACACACACACACCCTCCCCTGCTGCCGCCGCCGCTGCCTGCCACTCCTCCGCCGGCCCCGCCACCTCCCGCAGGACGTCCCGCGCTTCTTCCGCCTGCTGTGCGGCACTGCCAAGAAAGACATGGCCACCGTCCGCGCAGAGTACCAGGCCGTCTTCAACACGCCCCTGTCCAAGGCCATCACCAGCGCCAAGCTGCCGCTGGCACTGGAGCGCGTGGCCATGGCTCTCTGCAGGGGCTGGGACCCCACGGACGGTCTTGAGCAGGCCCCGGTGCCAAGGGATGTGGTGGCGCGTGCTCAGCAGCTGCTGCGCGAGCGCTCCGCTCTGCTGGACTTTTTGACAAACCTGGACGACTCCAGGGTGCACGAGGCTATTCAGGTCAGTGTGTCTGTGTGGCGGGCGGAGTCGTGACTGGTACATGAGTGAGGTGCCGATGACTGCCGCTGTCCCAGGCGCCTCTCGTGAGCCAGCCTCATTTCAACTCCATGCGCGCGAAACACAGCTCTGCAGCAGCGCCTTCCCTGACCGCACCACCGCGCCCACAGCCGCGCCACGCACACGCTGCTGCCACAGGCACTGCCTGCCGCCTTCGCTCTTGCTGCGCGCGCCCTTCTTGCCCGCTACACCACCCACACAACGCCCAGTAGCCCCCCACCACACACCCAGTATCACAAAAACCCACACACACGCACGCGTCCGTGCACGCATGTGCAGGCGGCGGCGGACCTTCCGACGCTGGTGTCCGTCCTGTGCGCGCGCTCTCGCACCCACACAGAGGCGCTGGCAGCGCTGTACGCCACCAGGCACGGTGGCGCCCTGTCTGCTGAGCTCAAGCGCCTGCTCAGCGGTAGCGTGCAGCGCCTGCTGCTGGCGGTGACGCAGCCGCTGGCCGCCGTGGATGCCGATGCCGCGGAGTCTGCCTGCGATGGTGGGTGGGCCCTGCCGCTGCTGGTTTGCAAAAGTGTCTGTGCAGATTGTGCTGCTGCCGCTTTGTGTGCGGTGTGCTGATCATACGTCAGTGTACTTCAAAAGTACTTGACAAGTATGTGTCAGTGGTGTGTGATAGTCAGCACTGGTGCGAGACGCGGTATGCCGGGCTTGGCCAGTGAGCTGCAGCACTGCGTGCATGGTCTGTGTTTGGCTCTGGGCACTACTGCCCCACTTGCCCTCCACCCCTCTCGCCCCCATCTCAGGCCTGCCTTTTGCAACAACGTGCTGCCACTGCCACCACCAAAGCCCAAGTATGCTTGCACGACCCAGCTTTCTACTGCTGTCAAGAACCCCTCACCTGCGACCACCTTGTTCACTTGCACACCACAATCGCTACCTCCCCCCCCTCCCCCACTCACGCAGCGGCGGTGTCAGATGACACCGCGCTGCTTACGCAGCTGGCGTGGCGCAGCGGCAGCCGCATCCGCGCTCTGGAGCACGCGTACGATGCCACCCACCCCTCTCTGCCCCTGCTGCAGAGGGCCGAGAGGGACGTGTGTGGACCCTTCAAGGCGGTCACGCTCGAGCTGCTGAGCAGCGCACGCCCACAGAGCACGGCGCCCGACGCCGCGCTCGCAGCCCGCCAGGTGTGTGAGGAGAGTTGTGAGCTGGTGTGCGGTAGGTGCGGTGAGGGTGCACTTGCGCACGGGCATAGCTGGGTTGTGTGGGCGAGGCGCGCCCAGGTGACATGAGTGGCTGACAGTGGCTGATGGGGGGCAGATGCGGCATAGCGTGCAAGTGCCAGCCGCCAGGTGGCCAAGAGTGCTGCTAGATATGAGTGAGCGCAGCACACCTTGTTGGCCTTCTTCCACAGCTGTTGCCATGCTCCTGCTGCTCAACCTGGTAGTGTTCAGGCACATACTTCAGAAGCATGAGTTACATTTTGGTGGCGCAGTAGCGGTGCCAGCTTGGAGCGCAGCTCCCATGCTGTGTTGCTTTGGGTACATGTCCGTGCCCTGGTGTGTAAGGAGGCTAGGGCCGGGGGTGTGTGGCTAGCACTCCCCTTTGCACGCCACAAAGTGTTGTGAAGTGCCATGCTGCCCAACGCGACATTGAAGTTGTTGTTGAAGTTGTACTTGAAGTAGAAGTTTTTGTATTTGCCACCCAGAGATATGAGGGTATGTGTGCACCATGCGGTGACACTACCAGAGCTGCCAAGGGTGGCAGCAGTGCCGACGCCGTGCCGACGCAAGCAATGCAAGCCCTCTGAACAAGTGCGGCGCCAGCTAGCAGCTGCTGCATGTGCCACAGGCATCCCCTCCCTCCACTGCGACTGCTGGTGGCGCCAGCAAGCAGGAGCTACAATGTCGCAGCTGCGCACCGCACCTCTAGCCTGCACTTGACTGCATGCACTGGCTGATGTGCATGATGGCATGTGTTGCTGAGCCTGCACATGACTGAATGCACTGGCTGATGTGCATGATGGCATGTGTTGTTGGTGCGGCGCACTGCAGGCCAGTGAGGTGCAGAGCGCGGGCGCCAGCGGATGGAGCACGGATGCCTGTGTGTCCGTGGCCAACATGTTTATGACATCCTCCCCTGTCCAGGCTGAGGCCATTTCTGCTGCCTATGCATCACTGTGAGTGCCGCTGCCTGGACATGTTTTTTGTTGTTGTTGTGTGGGGCGAGTCGGACAGATGCGCTCGCCTGCTCTTTCCATGTCTTCCGTGAATGCTGCTGGCGGAAACAACATCTCATGTGCGCTTCAGTGCCAGTTCAGCTGGTTTTTGTAGAGCGCTTGTGCGATGCTGCTTGCTGCCCACCCAGTACCATGGGCACTGTGAGGTAACCAAGGATGCGTGCGTGCCATGCATACGCACACTCAATCCACAATGTACTTGGCAGTTGTTGTCAGCTACTTGTCTGTAGCGGCGCGGGTGCTGGCTGGGCCTGTTGTGATGCCCCATCGCCCTCCCAAAGCCGCACGCCACGAACAAACAACCCCACTTGTGCACTGCAGCCGCCACCGCCACTCCCCACCCGCACCTGCTAGCTGCTTTTGCACCACAACCTCCTCACCCGTGCGCCCCCCTTTTCATGTTTCTGTCCCTCATGCGTGTGTGCAACAGTGCTGGTCAGCAGCTGCCCCGCACCCTGGAGAAAGGCCTCATCGGCACGGCCGATGAGCGCTACCTAGATGCCATGCTGGCTGTGGTCAGCACGCCCGCTGAGTACCACGCCTTTGTGCTGCGCAGGGCGGTCAGGGGCAGCGCGGTGAGCTGTTGGTGCCTGTACTGTGTCGCTGGAGTTCGCTGACTTGACTGCATGTGTCACATGGTGTGTGTGACGTGGTGGACTTGAAGCATGTGCTGTGCATGGGACTGCACAGACATGTGCTTCTGAAGTTCCAATGTGCTCTGTTTGAGGTATGCGCAACTGCAAGGGTGACACAGGGTGGTTGCTGGCATGAGACTGCTAGTGCCGCTACCTCACACCTCTTACATACCTGCCCCTGTAGCATTCCTCAGGTGTGACCCTGTCTGCTCGCCGCTCACCGTCCCTTTTGCACACATTTTCACCCTCGTTTTCGCTTGTATTCCGCCACATTGTGCCCATTTCCCCCCACACAGGTGCCCGACGAGGGGGCACTTGTGGGTGTTCTTGGCGCGCTAGACAAGCCAGAGCTTGAGGCGCTGGGCGCTGCGTATTTGGCACAGTACGGCAAGCCTGCAGTGGAGGACATAGATGACAACATCAGCGGAGACCTGGCACTGGCGGTGAGCGGCATGGCATGGCGTGCGATCACGCATTGAGACCTGCCAGGCATTCCCATGTGTAAACAATTAGAGTGTAGATATGGTTATACATATACATAGTGGGTACTACTGAATACTGCATACTTCACTAGTAGTGTGTGTGTGTTGCACGCGGTTGCGTACACTGCTGACAAGCAGTGAGCGCTGTGCCGCACATGCTCCAATTGCAGCAGCACCAAGCGGCATCCAGTACAGTAAAAACTGCAACGGGCATGCCCATGCCGCTTGACTGCCACTGCTGCGTGCTCATCCCAGTGCCACTGCCGCTGCTGCCGCTGCCGCCGCTGCTGCTGCCGCCGCTGCTACTGCCGATGCCACCGCCGCTGCTGCTGCCGCCGCTGCTGCCGCTACTGCCGCTGCCGCCACTGCTGCTGCTGCCGCCACTGCTGCCACTGCTGCACAGTGCCGCACCCTTGTGGCCACCCCCGACCCCCTTGTGACATCCTCGCTGGCCCCAGTTGGGCTGTTGCAGCCGGGCGGTGGAGCACTTGCTGGCACGGTGCCCACCACGCTGCCTGCCTCTGGCCTGATCACTGTCAACGGGAGCAGCGACAGGGCACCAATGGCGGACGCGTCCTCGGTGACAGCGGTATGTTACTTCAAGCGCTTGAAGTTGGGGGGTTACATTTCCCACTGCTACTGTATGGCTGTGTTGCGTGCAGGAGGGGGTCCTGCATTGGGCAAGAGGAGCTGTAGGCGGCACTGCTGCTGGAGCCACCCACATGCTCCCGAGTGTGAACGCACCAAGCTGGTGCTGAGCATTGCACAGCTCCTGTCTACTGTTTGAACCAGCAGCAGGGATAGCGAGCCTGTTTTGTCAAGTTTGTTTGTGTGCCTGGATGTCACTGGTGAATGACGAGTGCCTCATACTGCGTGCACGCCCCCACCAAATGCAGCGCCGCTTTCCTCTCCTGTCCTGTGTGCCTGCTGTCTGAGCAGGACACTCTGCAGCTCAAGCTGGAGTGGAGGGCCCAGGCAGGGGGTGTGGACCTGGATTTGGGCGTGCTCATGCTCGACAGCAAGGCCTCTGTCACTCACGCAGTCTTCTTTGCAACCAAGGAAGCCCCCGGGGTGGTACGTGCCATTGCCTCTGGCGCCGCTGCCACACTGCTCACCCACTGCTTTGTGCACAGTAGTGGTTGTGTGGCGCAGCAGGTACTGGTGTGGCGCCTCGCTTGCCACTCACCAGTTGACCCACTCCCCTTTGCTTGACTTCAGCTGCAAAAGACTTACACCCCAGGAGCAGCGCCGTGGACAGCGCGCCCCCCCTAGGCTCACCAGCCCTCGCTGATGCACACCTGCTGCCTCCCAAACAGGTGCACTCCGGCGACAGCCGCGACGCCGCGTCCGGCACAAAGACAGGCGCCAGTGCGGGCAGCGAGGCCGTCACCCTACGCCTGTCCCTGCTGCCGGCCGAGGTGTCCTGCCTTGTGTTCACCGCGCACTGCTACGGCGAAGGCGAGATGCTGGGCAGAGCGGAGGGCGCACAGGCGCGCATTGTGCGGCCCGCCACGGGGCGTGTTCTGGGCGTGTCGCACCTCAGCGGGCTCGGCGGCACACAGGGGGTGGCCTGCGCCATGTGGGTGACCTGTCGTTGGTCGTTAGTTTGCTGTGCTCGTGCTCGTGTGAAGGGTGCTTGCCGTTCTCTGTCTCTCTCTCTCTCTCTCTCTCTTTGTGTGTGTGTGTATGCACACACGTGTCGCAATGCCGCAGCCACTGCTGTTGCGCCGCCGCAAGCAGTGTGTGTGAGCGTGCCGCTGCATGCCGCCTGCACTGCTGGTCCGTGACCCCTGTGTTGACATGTGATGTGTACATGTGGCGTGTGCTGCTGCCGCTGCTGAGCAGGCTGAAGCGCTGCGACAAGGGCTGGGCCTACACCACGCTAGGTACGTGCCCTCGCAGCCCATTTGCTGAGCAGTAGCTGCATGTCACAGGCGGACTTACTCGTCAAAAAGAGGAAAGGTGCAGCAGCAGCAGCAGAGTCGCCCCATTGTACTAGTAGTACTACTGGTAGTACTACTTCAACAGGAACAGCTGCACGCCCGTGTGAGTGCCACCTAGGCCGGTGGTATTGCAAGGCTGGTCATATCGTAGCTGCAGCTGTGCTGGTGCTTACAGCCTGGTTTGGGCTCCTAGAGTGCACTTCTCACTGGCTTGACCATACTGTGCTGCGCTGTCTTGTGTGAGGCCGCAGTGCTGCAGCATAGCAGCACCTGGCGGCCCACACACAGCAGCTCATGGTTGCATGCTTTCATCCCGCTCCACTTGTGGTATGCCGCTGCTACTGCTGCGACACTGCGCAGGCCACGCCCTGCCAGGCAATCAAACAACGCACCCAGATGCAGTGGCGGCGGTGCGCAAGCTGGCCGCTGACACCACCATCAACCTCAACGGGGCGGGAAACATCTGACCTCGCTGCACCCAGTCCGTTTTGTGTGCCAACAATGGTATGGCCACTCAGCATATGGGTGTGTCAGCTGGGATGCTGCGCTGCAGCTGGTGGGCAGTGGCAGCAGCGCCAGTGTGTGGGCAATGGCAGCGGACGTACCACCCGGACTTGGTGGCCGCAGCTCCAGCAGCAGCATTTAACTTCAGAAATATGTGACAATCGAAGTCGTACGGGTCAGGTGGCTGGTGCTGCTGGGAGAGTGCCGTAGTGCTGGTGTCGTCGCAGTGTTTTTTTCGCATGCCACACAAGGCCTGGTAGCGGCTAGCACAGCAGTAGCAGCACTGCCAGCTGCACAGAGGGCGCATGCGCACCATTTTCAGCACTGCAGCAAAGCTACATGTGCCAGGCACGATCCATTGTAGTGCCAATTAGCCGCTGCATATCTACTGTCGCACACACTGTGCTGTGGCACCACTGAGGCGCTAGCCACGCCCAGCTCGTTGCTGCTGAGCAGAGGAGGGCTTGCCACCCTCACATGTGCTCGGCCGAACCTTGCACGTGGATCCGGATGCACGTGGATACGAGCTATGGCAGCGCCTGCGGCATTGTGTGCCTTTAGTCGGCTTCCTGGGTTGGTGCTTGAATTAATTGAGACAACGAGTTTGGTGCCAGTTGTTGCTGCTGTCGTTGCATTCGCCGTCAGCTTCCGCTGCCAGTGCGCTCTGTTGTGTGCAGATCACGGCGTGGTTGCAGTTGCCAGAGTTTAGAAGTAAACCGATTGGCGTAAATACGTCAGGCCCGCTGTGTGGCTGCGTAGCACATACCTAATGCTGGTGTGATCCCCCCCATACCGTACGCATGCGCCATATGCCTTGGGCATGGCCATGCCCACACATTACATATGCCGAGGCACTCACCCTGCACCAAGTAGTAGAGTTTATTCAAATTCAACACTTCCTAACTTTAGTATAAGGGGCATGGTGACCTTTTGTGTTGCGCAAGTCTGTGAGCAGACTCTCTTCTGAGAGAGCATGTGCTCTCTCTCTCTCTCTCTCTCTCTAGATCTCTCTCTCTCTCTCTCTCTCTCTAGATCTCTCTCTCTCTCTCTCTCTCTCTAGATCTCTCTCTCTCTCTCTCTCGCACTGCTTATCTTATCTCTCGCGTTTCAAAATTTTCACTATTCACGCGCGGACCACCCGGATGTGGTGCGAGCAGCTTGATCAATTCGTTTTAAAGGCTGGTGATTGGTGAAAAAATGGCTGTGCTCGTGCTCTCAGAGTGCCACTGCTCTGTACTGTAGCTGAGAGACACACACCCCCCACACACGGGCTGGCGGCAGCAGTGGCGGCGCCAGTGCCCAAGCGCGCCTCTAGGCACGGGCCTCCCTACGCTGTGGCCTCCCTCGTTGCCCGCAGCGTGCCTTGCTATAGAGCAGAGCCCAGTGCCCAGGTGCTCTGCTGCAGCTCTCGGCAACGCAGGCAGAGCAGCCCCCAGGCTTGGTGCGCAGCGGGCGACCCCACGCGGGCAGCAGGGCGAGGGGCGCGGGCGCACCGCGTCACCGCTAGCTGGGGAGCATGCCTCTCTCCCCTGGCAGCAAGATGAGCTTCGGCAAGGCGCAAAACCAGCACGCCGAAAGCGAGTCAGAGGAGTCCTCTTCCGAAGAGGTGAGTGCGGCTCTGGGAAGTACACCAGTGCACACCTCCACGCAGCGCTGTTGCCCGTGTCCGGCCCTGCAGTGCTGGCCTAGACCTGCCTCGGGCTGGCGTGTGTCCTTGTGGCAGCGCTGCCTGAGGGCAGGGCAAGGGTGTTGGGTATGCTGCTGATTTCAGGGGGCCGGCAATTGGGGATCAGGAGTCGCTCGCCTGTGCAAGGGTGTGTTGACGTCGTCGCAGGATGATGCAGGCGGCAGAGGCAGGGAGGGGCCCTGTGCCTGGCGGTCCCTGTTACCGTTGCCAAACTTCGGGCAACGAAGACCGACGCCTTCTGCTGCTGGCAGTGGTGCTGCTGCCGCTCTGCCAGCATGTAACGTGCGCGGTGCCAGGTGTAAGTGCACGTGTTGCCGCTCCAGTGGGGAGCCACGCGACTGGCAAACGCACCCCAGCGCAGGCCTAGGCAGCACAGCTGCAGTGGCAGCTGCACCTCGGCAAGGCCAGCTTGTCAGTGCAGCCGCCGCACGGAGTAGCGCGACTCCCTGCCGTGCATGCCGAGTTATTGGCACCTGTCTAACTGCGGCAGCGGCACACCGTGCTCTTCACAAAGTGTGTAGCACCAGCATTCTGTCACTGATCAAGAGCGGCAGCAGGGTGGATGGCCCAGCTGGCACACCAGGGGTGACTAACCATTCTCAGGAAACGTGAACAAATCCCACTTGTGTGTGGTCTTTCGCTGGTGGCCAGCGCCATCAATGGAAAGGGCATCACCACTGTGGTGTTGCTGCTGCTGCAGCCGAGGCTGCACCAAGCAATTGCCCGGTCATGTGCGCTGTGGGTGCCATGTATGGCGCTGCTAGATCGCTGGTACACAGCTGCCGCCACCACCTGTGTGTCTCCCGCATTGCGACGTGCCAAAACTGTGTGTGTGTGACACATTCTATTTGGGGCGTCGCAGCAAGTTTCGCTCTGGGTGGGGGGCGGCACGCTGCCAGTGTTGTTGGCCAGTGCTGGAGTGCCAGTGGCATTGTATGGCTTGCATAATGGATGGAGCAAGCGCGCAACGGCGAGTATGCTCGAGGAATTCCATACAGGCACACCACTGCTGCGGTGGTAATACGGCACTGGTCCTGTGTTACACGCAGCCATCGATACCTCACTTGTTCATTTCTGCTGCACACGCGTAGCAGCCACCCCACCTGTTGTCATCGCACAGTACACGGCAGCAGAGTTACAGCGCTGCCATGCCTGTTTTTTGAACTGTTTACAGGAACAACTGCCAAACAGAGTTACAGCGCGTCGGTGACTGTTTTTTTATTACTGTTATGCAGGAACAACTGTTTTTTAACAACTGTTTTTTTTTTACTGCTTTGCAGGAACAACTGCCAAAGTCCGCTAAGAACAAGCTGACGGGCAAATACGACATGAGCGTCCTGAGAGAGGTGGCAAGGGTGGAGGAGGCAGCTATTGAGGAGGTGAGTGGCTCGCGTCATCCCCACGTCGCTTTCTGTATATGGCTTCCCCTTTCACTGCTGCTGCACGTGTTGGATGGGCAACTGTGCCATTTGGGGGCACTGCAGTACAAACGTATACTTGTACTTTTTCTTTTTTTAACTTTTAAGTGTGTGTACTCAATCAGGTCCTGCTGCCGAGTTAGGGCAAGGCCTGTAGCCATGTAGCCAGATGATCATGTTTTGGCACCGTGACTCTTGTGTTCCTGGGTGCAAATGCCTTTTGTTTGTTTGCTGTGAGCATGGCTGTATGCCGCTGCAGCCAGCATTATTGGACCACAGCCTCACGTGTGTGCATAGTGCTTGTGCAGTACCGAAGTCCAAAGTATATTGCGGGAAGTGGCGGCACCTGGTGGGCGAGTACATCCAGCACAGCAGCTTTACCCCTACAACTCCCAGCAACAGTATTCCTGCGACCATCTGCCACCCTATTCATGTAGATGTGGAGTGATAGCAACGCAAGTTGGCCCCAAGCTTTTTTTGTGTATTTGCTTGTGCAGTTGTGCTTGGCTGCCAGGAAACCCATGTTTTTAGAGGCTTGCTATTTGCAACCAGTTGTACGGTTGATCTCGTACCATCTACAACAGGTTGTGCCGTTTCTGAGAACCAGCAGAGCTCGCGTCTGCTGTCAGTGCGGCTATCAGTCCTGCAGTATCAGTGTTGGCAAGTGCTGGCAAGTACTACATTAGTGTTTCATGTGTTCGCACTTGTGGGCGTGCAAGACCCCATGCCATGCCTGTGCGCGTACATGAATCAATGGCACATGCCCGACATATGCATATGAATATTCACGAACTCACGAACTGAATAGTTGCACCTCTTCCTCAAGCACAGCCACGTGCTGCAGCCTTGGTGGACTGCATCACACCCCACGCTTGGGTCGCAACGCACCCACATCTCCGTCATGGCTTTCGACACTAACAAACCATGCTGCCCATGTGCCGCTGCCGCCGCCGCCGCTGCTGACCCGCTGTGCGCAACTGCTGCGGTGGCGAACTGTCATGGTGAACTGTGAACTGTGGCAGCTGGTGGAGCTGTACGGCTGCGAGGAGGAGGACGAACTTGAGTGTGAGTTTGACATACATGAGCTAATGGACATGGACCCTTCGGAGCGCAGGTGCGTGCGCTGTGCACAGTGCAAAGCCTCCTAGCATTCCATGCTCAGCAGCCACTTTAGGCTGCAGACTGATAAAGCCCTTTTCCCAAGTGTGGTTTGGCGGGCGCACTTGTTGATGCAGTGTTTAGACAGTGAGGGCGGCTTCACTTGACGTGGCTAGGTATACGAAAAACAAACAAACACAGGATGCACCTAGCGAACAAGGTGCCTGATGCCTGCCAGGTCATGGTGACCACCACCCCCTTTATCCGCCGTTTCCGGGCTTGGTCTAACTGTGCACCTTAATTAATCTGGCCTACGACACAATCGCAACCATCATGAGTATCAATTTCCAGACATTGTCAGGTAGTTACCTACTACTAGTAGTAGGTACTTAAATTTAGGTACTTTTTAGGTAGGTACAGGTAAATTCCTGGTACCTGCCATGCCAGCCGGACCAGGTACACCTGTACCTGTACCTACCTGCGGCAATGCCCGTGTACCTGACCTGTACCTGGTGGTGGCCCTGAACGCAGGTACAGCTCCAGGTAAAAAAATTGTTTAATGTGCCTTGAATGTCCTTGAAAACTCATCGAAAACAAACAAAAATTGCATCAAAATTTCTCGGCCCGGCCCGGCCCGCCCCCCGGGCCGCCGGGTCTGGGGGGTCCCGGGGGGCAGGGCCTGTGTTTTGGTGGTCGTGGTTCAGTGTTCACACATACGGTATTGTTTGCATATACATGTGGTGTCATTATTATTATTAGGGATGCTATGGATGCTGCTGCTCAGCGTGTACCTGGATCCGTACCTACTTTTTACCTGCCTTGAACCAAAAATACCTACCTGGTACCTGGCCTGCTGCTGAACCAGGTATGCTATTGTACCTGAGTACCTGTTTCTCTGGTGAAATACCTACCTGTGTACCTGCCCCCAAATCTTGTACCTAGCAATGCCTGTCAATTTCACAACATGATTGTGCTAGCACTCACCGCAGGGTAAGCACCTGTGCAGTCAGCATGCGTAGCAAGTGTACAAGCAAGGCAGGCAGTGTACATGTGTGTGTGGTGCAGGTCCCCTCACCTGAAGCTAAAGGAGCGAGAGGCGCTATGTCAATGCCTGCACCCACCCACACACGGCCAGCACGCCTGCTGTGCAAGAACCGTTGTACACCTGATTGGCGGGTGGGCTGGTGCCATGTACTTCTGGTAGCACAAGAAAAATAGTACCATACATGTACTAGAATTATGCATGTTGCGACTGCAGACGCCACACAGACTGGCTTGATTCCCATTGTCACTGTATGCCGTTGAGCGGGTGCTTTGCCTGCAGACCGTGTTGTGTGCTTTCCATTTTCTGGCATGTTCGTACAAAAAAATGATAGTGAGTGGCCTCATGGCTGTGGCTGTTAGGATGGTGCATCAGCGCACTCTGGCGGGTGGTGCTGGGTGTGATGCCAGCAGAGGGGGTAGTGGCGGCTGCCACAGCAACCGCAGGGCACTGGCTGGGAGTGACACAACACAACACAACACCACTGGGCATGTACATCTAAGCCCTGCCGGTGGTCATGTGTTGGCCCATGGAAGGACTGATGCAGCCACATCATTTTGCTCACTCACCACTGCTGCAACACTGTTCGTGTGAAGCCCTGCTGTTGCCACCAGGCAGTGGTGGCCGCGTGGTGGCAGTGGTCACAGCTGCTGCAGCCCTGGGCCCTTGCCCTGCTGCAGAGCACGTTGTTGTGGAGCGGCAGTTAGAGAGCTTCAGGACAAGAAGTACAGTGCTCTGGTGAATTGGTGTGGGGTAGTGTAAGCCCCCTTGCCCCCGCACTGAAGCGAGACTGGCACTTTCAACGATCACATGCTGTCCTGAATATCATTGGTGTAGCAACCATGTGGTCACTTATAGACCTCCGGACCCCGCACTTAACCGCATACCGCCCTAAAGCGTACTGAACCGTGAGTGCACTGTAGCACGTACAGTACCCCCACTCCAGTCAGGCCGCCCAGAGTGCTCTGCATTTATTGTTATGGACAGGCAACGTTTGCAAAGACACAAAGGCCGAGACTACATGTGCACGCGCGGTTGATCTCTCATGCTGCTGCTGCTGCTGCTGCTGCCGCGTTTGTTTGGTGTGTGTCCGCGTTTTCTGCGTGCTGCAGGAGCTTTCTGGCCGACAAGCTGGCGGGCTGTCCGAAGCCCACAGACGAGTTCATGGACAAATACTTAGACAAAATAGCCACCTTAAACCCAAAGATAAAGTGACCCCAGCCGGGCGCACGCAGCCGGGGCGGCCACACCGCCACCGCCGCTGCACGTGGGCGATGCTCAGCAGCAGCCTCTGGTCCCCCAATGGCCATGGCTGCTGGCCATTGCATGGCTGCCGGTGTGCGCAGCAGTGGCGGTGGGCGCGCTGGCTGGGGGGGGGAGGGGGGGGCAGGGCGGGGGCATTGGAGCGGCAGCAACGGCGGCACTGCCTGCCGGCGCCAACTGCAAAAGCTCGAGCGCCCACGGGGTGCTTTGCTCAGCAGAGTGGCGGCAGGTGCTCAGCAGCAGCTGGTGCGCCAGTGCCAGCGGGCAGGCGTGTGCGGTGCTGGGTTTGTAGCAGCGCCCTCACGCCATGGGGGGGCGTGGCGGGTGCGTGCTCAGCCCTGTAATGGGGGTGGCGGCCGCAGTGGGCGCTGCCATGGACGCGCCGTTTCTCATGCACTGCTCCATGCCCGTGCCCTCTGGATGGCTAAAATTTCCTTAATATGTACATAATGCCATGACTTGTTTGCCCAGGGAGGCTGTCTGGTGTTGCGCGGGGGGGGGGTTGAAAGGGGCGTGCTGTGAGGGGTGCTTGCTGGCACATTATTTGCCTTAGTGGTGCTGTCTTGGTTGCGCACAATGGCAGTGGCTTTTGGCAGCTTGCGAAGTGTGCATCACTCTTGAGCCGCCATGTTGTGCCTCAGCCTGAGGTGCACGCCAGAGCAACGCTGTGCACTACTGTATTTGTAGCTGCACCTTGGTGGGTATACACACAACCTTTGCATGGCCCCCAGTGCTGTGCACGTATACATGCTTCAAGTTCATGTAGTGTACTTTTATTAAACTCCGCTTAGGGCGCGGAAAGCCCTTTGCACACGATGCGTGTCGTAACCCGAAAATCAGA
>JAULBY010013614.1:0-22392 GCA_032358315.1 Ophiocytium majus | reverse complement strand
ACTTGTGGATGCAAGATAAGCGCAAGTGGTTCGGGAGCACACTATTTTGCCCCCCCCCCCCACACACACACACACACACCTGTTCTCCTGATCCTTCTCCAGAACGGCGGCGGCCGTGTCTACCCCAGCGTCCACCCATGTTAAACAGCAGCTTCAGAGTCAAATAATGTGGGGCGTAGGTGCACTCTTTTTTTTTTTACAGCGGGGTTTGAACTGGCGGACACACGCGCACCTGTTCTCCTGCTCCTTCTCCAGAACCGCTGCGTCCGTGGGGTTCGCCGGCGGCTCCGCGCCTCTGTACAAGTGTGGCTTCTGCCAGCTCGTGGTGCCCGTCACCCGGTTGAAGTAGAACCACGCGTCCGCGTCCCGGTCATACTCGCGCTCATACACCGAGTCCAGGAGCGCCCGGAACTTTCCCCGGGAACGGTGCGCGCGCCACGCCGTCTGCAGGCGCAGCGCCGCCGGCTCGTCCAGGGGGGACAGCGGCGCGCCGTGCAGCAGCAGGGGGGGGGTCCATGCGGATTCCTGTGTGACGGAGTTGAAGTAGTAGTAGCGGCCTGCGTCGGCGTCAAAGGCGCGCTCGATCGTCGCGCGCAGCTGCAAGCGGGGGGAAAGCAGCGGTGCGTGTGTGTGTTTTATTTTTAGTGGTGGTGGATGCAGTGGATTTTTAGTGGCAATGGGTGTGCATGCCCGGCGTCGCACGCGTGCTCAGCAGAAGGCAGTGTGACGGAATTGAAGTAGTAGTAGCGGCACACGTCTGCGTCGAAGGCGCGCTCGGCCGTCGCGCGCAGCAGCATGTGCGGCGCGGGGGAAGCAGCGGTGCAACCGTGTTTTTTCAAAAAGGCGTTGCACGTTCATACCACACATGCCGCCATGCTCTGTCTGGTATGCCGACAAATTCCTTTGAAGCCCTAGCAACCGAGGAGCGCGCGTAGCGCGCTCGGAGTGCTGCTAGTTTGCAAAAAGTGGCAGTGGACGTTTTCGTTAGTGTGCGCTTGCGGGGGGAGAGCGGAGGTGCGTGTGTGTGTTTGTTTAAGAAGCAGTGGGTTTTTTTATAGTGGGCGCTTGTGGGCGTGCAAGAGCCAGGGTCGTGCTCCACCGTCGCGCGCAGCGGCGTGGGGCTGGAAAGCAGTGGTGCGCTTTCTTTTTCCAAAAAGCGGCAGTGCATGTTTTTTGCTAGTGAGCGTTTGTGGGCGTGCAAGAGCCAGGGTGGTGCTCCGCCGTGGCGCCCAGCTGCGCGTGCGGGAGGGAAAGCCGCGGCGCGCGTGTGTGTGTGTGTTTTTTGTGGTGGTAACCTGTTTTTTTTTGGTGTGTGCGCGCGTGGGCGTGCAGGAGCCAGGTTCGTCCTGCAGCATGGCGTGCAGCTGCGGTTGGCGTGCCACTATGGCAGCAAGGGAAAGACAGGGCCGTGGGTGGGTGTGGGTGTTACTGGCAGTAGTGTTGTAAGTGCCAGAGCTGTTTGGTCTGTTGCCACCAAAAAGTTGGTACTTGCAGCGGCGGTAGATACTGCGAAGTGTACTTCAGCTAATTTGGATGCTAAATTCAAGCCACACACACGGCACACAGAGTGCTGCACACCTGGGCGGCCTCACTTTTATCTCATCAACGACAAATAGTAATTTCAGTGTGCCTTTATTGCATCTGTGGGTAGCACCTGCTCAGTGCTGCTGCTTCATGTTGCTTATAATATTTACGTTCCTGCTTGGGACCAGGACACCCACCTTAGACAGCACCCTCTTGCGTGCCTTGAACCGCCTCGCCAAACACTGCAGCCTCACCACAGCCGCATTGGCGCTCAGCGCCGGCTTCACAGGCCCCTTTGCAGCAGCAACCGCTGCTAGCAGCTCCTGCTCCTCTTGCGCAGCTGCGGCAGCCGCCGCCGCAGCATTGGCAGCAGCCTCACCACCTGACGCCGCCTCCTCCCCGTCAATCGCAGTGCCCGTTACGCTGACCCGCAGCACCTCCCCGTCTCCAGCGTCGCCTACCGCATCATCTGCATCCGACCCTGCCTCTGCTGCCCCCACTTTGTCCTTGACCTTGCGCCTGCGCCTGCGCCGCTCTGGTGTGCCCCCTGCACTCGCACTGGCGTCAGAGGTGGCGTCAGGCTCGGGGCTGCCAGCTCGCGCCTGGTCTGCGGGTGGGATGCTGCTGCGCCCTGCCTTTTTCTGTTTGGCTGACGAAGGCCTGTTGTGCTTGCCGTCAGAGGTGCCCCGTTTGCCGCTGCCAGCGGCAGCAGCGTTGCTCTCCCGCTTGGGCGCCATTGTCGGTACTGTGCGGTGGTTTCTCAGGGGCAGCGGCAGGTGTTTTGGCTGTTGCGCCTCCTAGAGTGCTGGTAGCATGAGGCGCTGAATGAGTAGGACCTGACGTGTCCGCAACGACACCAGCAGCATGCGCCGGTGTGCCAGCTGCTTTCTGATGGCGGCGGTGCCTGAGAGACAAAAAACTTGACAGTTACCACCGTTACGGCGTGCTCAGGGTGCGCCACGTGGCGGCCTCATAACTCCTCAAGCCCCCCTCCCCTGCAGCTGGCCCAGCTGGGGAAAAACCAAGCTGGCAGGTGTGCACAGGGTTTGCGAGAGCACACGCACAAGCGAGCTCGCGAGGGACTGCAAGCACATGCGTGTGCACCGTTGTGCACGTCACCACCACACCACTTGTACAGCGAAACAACGACTGCTGACTGGCACATGTACAACGGCCTGGGGCACTACTGCACATACACATGTTCTTTTGTACATCTGAGCGTGAGGCACGGAAGGCCCTGGGCACATGGGGTACGGCTGATGTACTTAGGCTGGTATCTCACGCGGTGCACGACTGCGCTCTCAATATTTATCACGGCTCCTTCTCGTTGCGTCTTCCGACATTGGAAGCCGGCTGTCATGCGGGCATTCGAGCCACTGGCTGACACAAGCCAGTGCTGATAGACCGCTCATTTTCTTTCCAGATGCTACCAGGCTTCGCCAGCACAGCCACTGGGCCCACCCAGTTGCTGCAGATGCTAGCTATCATGCATGGCCTGGCACACTAAAGTACAGGAGCCACCGCAATGCAATGCGCGGAAAGCTGTCCCATATGGATCCAGCTGCAGCACAACATGAGCGCTTGCAGCACAGCATGACAGCGGTTGCCCAGGGTTGCACATGGGTCAGCTGCTGCCAGCCGAAAGCCACTTGCATGCTCACGTGGCCATGATGACAGTGCAGCAGCGGCAGCAAAAACCAGCAGGGAGAAGCGCTGCACAGCCACCAAAACGCAAGGCGCCCATGGCATACTTCTGAAGTACTACTAGTAGTACATGCAAGCTTGTCTGCCACTGCTCTGTTTTTTTATGCCCTGTGCTAAAGGATGTGTGCGCCGATGCCTGCTAAACCTCGGCACTCAGCAGCAGGGTGCGAGTGCCCCACACGGTGTTTCACACGTGCTAGCAACGCCTGCACTGCAGTGGCCGTTGAAGCCGGCACGGCATGCGTCAAACCCTGTTGGTCCCAAGCGCATCGAACCAAAATGCGAGAGTGCACCACACCCGCTCCCTCATCCCTGGTGTGCACGACAGAAGCCAGGCCAACCCGTCTCGCAGCAGCTACCCATCCCACACAGGCTGTCCACATCACATCCGCAGCCGCATGTGATGCAGGGACTCCGGGCGGCGGTTTATCCTACGGCAGAGCAGACCGGCTTGCCCAGTCGCACACTGCGCGCGTCTCTCAACCTGCTAGCCGGCTCCCTTGTGGTGCCCCCGGTGGTAAGCGACAGGCCGCAGCGGGCGGCGGCCCCACTGCCAGAGGCGCCCGCAAAACCGCTTCACCATGTGCAGTAGAACACGCGCACAGCGGGCAACGCAGGTGGGAGATTTGGCGGGACTTGCCTGGGGCCAAAACCCGAGAGCTGTAGCAGGGCTCAGCACGCCGTGTGCGTTTTCCTTGCAGTCATTGATAGTTGAAGCCTCTGCGATTGTGCACTTGTGGGCTGCCTGCGGTGGCGGCAGGACCCGCTGCTGACCTGCCGCGAGGTGTGCTCACAACAGCGCCAGGCGCCTCAGAGGCAGTGCCCGCGCGGCGCGCCAGCAAAGCCTGAGCCGCCGCTGTCGCCCGCCATCTCTGCGCCGCACCGCTATGCTGCCAGCAGGCCTCTGGTGGCGGGTGTCTTGCGCGCTGCCGCTTACGCCTGCAGGTTCGTGAGAAACTGCACCAGGCACAGGTTCTCCTGTACGAGTGCCGACAGCGCGCGCAGGGCTGTGGCCTGCTCAGCGCGAAGCTCGGCCGCCGCGGTCCGAAGCGCCGGTGTTTCCATGATTGCCTCCGCATGAAGCTGCGGTGCGTGGCGGCGGCAGCCGCCAGGGGATGTGGGACGGCGGCGGCAGGGGGGGGGGGGGGGGGGGGGGGGGGGGGGGGGGGGGTTGCGGCGGTGGTGGGCGGTTGTGGCGTGGGCAGGCGCACCGTTGGTGTGAGTGAAATATCTGATATGTTGCTGAGGGCAGACAGTGACCATGGGATGGAGCAGAATGCCAGGCTAAATGCCGCGGGTGGTTTGTCCACCTGGTCGTCAAAAGCAAGCAGCCCCCCCCCACGCACGCTGGTCAGTACTGTGTGCGGCGAACGTGTGTGTGTGGGGGGGTGTCAGTGACAGGTGTCGCTGCACTGCCATCTCTACTGATGTGTAAGCACGCGTTACTTTGCTTAGTGGATCAGCGTACTGCATTGTGGTAGCACCCAGCGGGTATCTAGGTAACCAAAAAACTTGTTGAACTTGGATGCATACTAACGGCCTGACGCACAGCTTTGATATTTTCTGGTGCTGCAGCAGCTGTGGACGCCATCGATGAACCGTTGGCAGCACGTGCCACTGGGCGGATGTGGGTGTTGCTGCCGTTATCCACCGCCGCTCTCACCTTCAGGAAGCGATGCAGGTACGCCTGTACCACCTCAAAGTTGCGCCTGGACCTGTGAACGACAGCCATCGGCACACCAAAGCACAGCCACAGGCCGTCGGCAACGGTGCAAAGATGCCAACAGGGTGCATGCTATCTACTGCGTGTCCGCATATTTGCTGCACACACCGCCAATGGAGGCGGCCATGACGGGAACCGGCTATGAGAGGCGTACCGAGGGTCAGGCCGGCCCGTGGTGGGATGTGCCGCCGTCTGGGGTCCCTACCTCACACTGGCTTTAGGATACTTTGTGAAGTACATGCGCACACCTCTGCATCACCACCAGGCTGGTGTCGGTTGCATGTGGCATGTGGGGTGCGTATGGCATGCTACTGTCTAGTGCCCACTACTTCTACTTGAAGTACTACGTACTTCAAGTACTACGTACTTCAAGTAGAAGCACCATATGGTATTTAGCCGCCCCCCTCCCCCCCGCTCCAGTTAAACTGTCTAGAGTTGAAATCCCAGATGAAGGCTAGTAGTGGAATACACGTAGCATGTATCACTCGTCAACTACAGGTCGATTAAGTAGAATACCACCGGTGGACCGCGCCTCGCCGAGTAGATCGCACCTGTTTGATTAGAAAACCCACTAAGGTGGTGAGTTACAGCCGCAACTTGTAACTTCATGCTCTCACGTCTCTATGACGAATACACAAACTTCAGCTTCAGTATAAACCGGGGAGGAGGGGGGGCTGAACAGGCACTCGACGGTACACCATGCACCTGCCTGACAGAGATTTTGGAACCGGAGCAGGAGTGCAGGCGCACACAGGCAACATCGGTGCTCAGCAGCAGCAGCAGCAGCAGCAGCGAGCAAGGGAAGTTGGCGTGAATACGAAGGGCAATTTACCCACCTGAGCTGCTCCAGCAGGAACTGTGCGGCTGCGCCCAGCAGCTGAAGGCCCTCCTTGTCTTGCACGCCCGTGCACAGCGCGCCCATCTGCTCAGCACAGGCGGCATGAGCAAGTTAACTTCAACAGTTACTTCAATTGCGGTGACTGTGTCAGAGGGCATGGAGGCTGAAGCCCTTGGCCCATGGCAGAGCTTGACATGTGTTGACACTGCAGCACGCACATTGGCCAGGCCGCATTCCATGGCAACATGCCCTCCGGCATGCCGACGCAGGCACGTGCTGCGCTCAGTGGGCTGCCAACACTCATAAGTAAAGGTATGGAAGTAATTCATAAGTACCTGGTAGTACTTTGCATGCACTACAGTAGTGTCAGGTACTATGTGCTTCCGCAGAAGCATACACCGGTGCACACCACACAGTTCAGTATACACACGACACACATGCACGCACCTACACGTCCACAGCGGATGGCCCCAGCGTCTGCACATCTTATGATAGTCTAGCATACTTCAGAAGTCTTTTCATGTACTCCTTGAGGAGAAAATTGTCCATCCACAGTACTACACAAGTCACACTACCATGACAGTGTTGTTCTCGTGTCCTGAAGTATGGTACAAATGTGGCACTAGTGGTATCATGCAATATACCAATGTATTCTGAAGTAAATGCCGGTACACCACACAAAAACACACACACACACACATGCGTGCACCAACCACATCCACAGCGGAAGGCCGCAGCGATGTAGCATGTCCTTCTTCACCACCACACAAGTACCATTTTCACGATACTGCGTACCCCTATAGTACTATCTACCATGTGCTTGCCAAGAAATATAAACTGGTGCACAACCCACACAAGTACGCATGCGTGCACCTCCACATCCAGAGCAGGCGGTCCCAGCGCCTACAGATCTTATGATACTGTACTAAAGCATATTTGAGCAAAGGCCTTGGAGTATTTTGTCCATCCACAGTACCGCAGAAGTAACATTTACCACGACAGTGCTGCATTTCTGTACTGAAGTATGGTACTACTGCAGTAGCAGGTACCATGTGCTCCAAAGTAAACACCGCTATACCACACAAACACACCTCCACATCCACAGCGGATGGCCCCAGCGACGTCAGGTGCTTCATGACCGCGTCAAAACTGGCCGGCGCCGCGCCGCCGTCATGACCGTTGCCCACGGCAGCATGCAGTAGCTCCGCCATACGGCACCTGTTGCGCAAACGCGACAGCAGCAGCGGCGATGGCCGCGGCGCCCAGCATACACGGCAGCAGCGCAAGCAGCAGCAGAAGCAGCGGCGGCGCCGGTTACCAAGGCTGCTGTGGCTGCTGCGGGGGCGCCCGACACACACGGCAGCAGCACCAGCATCAGCAGTGACTGCCAGTGAGTAGTGGCGGCGACAGTTACTGAGGCTGCTGTGGCTGCCGCAAGCGGGGTGCTGTGGCTGCACACAGGCGGGGGGTGGGGGTGGGGACGCAAGCATGGGAGCTTTGTGGCGTGGCGAGCTCGGCATTTGCGGCATGCACGGGTGGCAGTTGGAATGGCATGCACGGCATACGCCATGGGCCAATGACGGCTCTCCCCACACTGGCACTGGCAGCATACTGTCAGGCTAACACCTGATGAAATGCTGCCATGAACGACACACGCCCCGGGGGGCGGTCACCACCACCACCGCGCAAGCGTGTGCTGGCTGGTTAAGCGTGGGCAGGTGGCACCAATGTCGAAGTGACAACCAGTGTCAGCCATTGGCTACGCTGGCACAGGCGGAAAAGGCCCCCGGGGGGGGGGGGGGGGGGGCATGCCCCGAGGTGCGATCCTCACCGCACCGCAAGCGTGTGCTGGTGGCTCAGTAAGCACAGGCGGGTGGCACTGTGTCAAATCGACAACCAACGTCAGCCGCTGGCTGCAGCGGCACAGGCGGAAAAGGGACATCAAGCCGAGCGCTGAGCAGTTTTTGCGCACGCGACACAGTGCGCGGGCAGCACCCGTCATTTGCTGCGGAACAGCAGTGGCGGACTGCACGCGCACGCAGCCTGGGTCACGCGGGGGGTGGGGGGGAGGGGAGGGACTTGCCTTTGCAGGAGCAGGCGGCGGCGCGCTGCCATGACGATGTCGCCCTTGGCTATTTTGCCGGAGTGCATGATGCGAGACGCGCTGTGGGGGCGCACGTTGAGAGGAGGCGGGCAAGGGGCGGCAGGTGCACACACACAGTGCGCTCAGCAGCAAGTCAGGGCACACAGTGTGCTCAGCAGCCAGTCAGGACACACAGTGTGCTCAGCAGCAATTCAGGCCACACAGTGTGCTCAGCAGCAAGTCAGGACACACAGTGTGCTCAGCAGCACTTCAGGACACACAGTGAGCTCAGCAGCAAGACAGGACACACAGCGTGCTCAGCAGCATGTCAGGACACACAGGGCGCTCAGCAGCAAGTCAGGGGGTCCCATGGCACTCCACCGAGCCCTGGCGGCGCATGAGCAAGGGTGTTAGGGGTGTGCTGGCATAGCACGCCTCTGTACCAGCATGCCACTGCACATGCTACCTTCGCCAGTGGTGGGCAGCACACAGCACGCTTGAAGGGGGACATGCGCCAAAGTCTGAGCAGTTGTTGGGAGCCCGATAAGGGGGCGCGTGCAGCCTTCTCACTTCCCCACGGCTGCAAGCAACGGAGGTAGTGCTGCTGCATGCGCACGCAGGCTGGAAACAACAGGGCAGCCCAGCCCTCGTGCCACCACCAAACCGCAGGCGCCGCTGCCGCCACGCAGCTGCACCGCCAACCCAGACCCACTCACCCATCGCCGGCAGCAGCCACCAGTGCCGCGTCCACATTCGAATCCGCCTTCCGCTTCTTCTTCTTCTTCTTCTTCTTGCTCTTGCCGTCACCACCACCATCCCCATCGCCGCCGTCGCCGCCGCCCGGCGCGGCAGGCGGCGCATCTTCGTCGTCTGACCACACGGCGCCCCACCCAGCGGGATCGGGCTCGGCGGCGGCCGCAGCGGCGGCAGCACTGCGAAGGGGGGGCAGGGGCGATGGGTGTGAGTGTTGGTGGGTGTGCATGTGAGGCTGGGCGGGGAGAGGTGAAACAGAGGCTGCACTTCTTGTTGTTGGCAGTGCATAGCTGTGAGTGTCTGTACGTGCCCAACATGGTCATGTCCCCACACCATGCCAAATGCGCGACCTCGGGCCTTGGCGCACCCACAAGTGCAAATCAATAAGAACTACAACAGCAAGTTGCCGGCGGCTCAGGGCTGCCTGCTAGCAGCATTTGTTGCTTGTTGTTGTTCAAAGTTGTGAGCTCGTGTGCATACACTGCTGGGAATGTGCCATCGCCACAAGCGTGCTGGCATGCATGGCATGGGGTCTTTCACGCCCACAGGTGCAGACAAACACAACTACCAGCCTCTCTTTAGGTCAGTGCAAGTACAGTGCACTCGCGATTTAGTGCGGGGTAGTCTCACCCCCCCAGCACCCCGCACTAAAGCAAGACCCGCACTAAATCAAGTAGCGCATCGTGTGTCGTTTTATGGGACCATGTGGTCTGTCACAGGCCTCTGGACGCCGTAGCAAACCGCATACCGCATCAAACCAAAGCGAACTAAATCGCGAGTGCACTGTAGTTAAGTAACCTACCTGGCCGGTAAGTAACGTACCTGGCCGGTAACTTGCATGTGAGCGCAAAGAACCTAGGTGATAAAACCACAACAGCTAAATTATACATGGGGGTGATGGTGCACCTGGTGGCGTTGGCGGCTGCGGTGGCAGCGGCCACTTCCTCCGCGCTTGCAGGTTGAAATGAGGGCTCCACCTGGTGCAGGCGGACACAAGACAGGGCCGCAGCAGGGCACGATAGCAGGGCACCACACAAGGGCAGTGTGCGTCATGCAGTGCACCAACACATGGGCCGTGTGCATCATGCAGTGCACCATCACATGGGCCGTGTGCATCATGCGCAGTGATGGGTCACAGCGCACAAATTTTGTATGCTATGATGGCACCTCAAGTGGAGTACGCCGTATAACGCGCGTAATTAATGCGAACTGCAATGTACTTCAAAGTGTAATGTACTTCAGACCAGTATTCAAACAAACGTTTACTTCAAAAGTATACGGCAAGTACGCCGCATGTCGCCTTTTGGGGCATATAAATACGTGGAAGCACGTCGTTTTGGTGCAATGTATAAAATGTGTTATACGCCGTGACTCAACTGGTCACGCGCGGGGGTGGTTGACAACGTAGCATGTTCTTATGCGCTCTCCTGGCACAACAAAGGTGTTGACATCAGATGACACAGGTGAGCAGGAAAAAATTGACCCCCACGCTGCGACGCCCCGCTGCTGCTCTCGCAGTCACGTGCACAACGCGGCAAAAACAATACCTTCCTCTGTATCAAATCACTTGCAAATTATCTTTAACATTTTGTTCCTTCTTTACTGCTTACAACAGCAGTGCGCAGTGTGACTGGCAAACTCACCGCGCCGCCCGCGTGCGTTGTCGGCAGAAAGAAGGGCGCCTGCGGTGGCTTCTGCGGTGGCTGCTCTGGCCTGCGGCATGGCGCAAGCACACGGCATGGGATGCAGGCACGTGTTAAGCAGCAGCGGGGGCAGCAGGCCCGTGCGCATGCGCGCAGCACACGAAGGCCGCACCTACCATAGATGTCCGGGTATAAGACCCCCCGTTGTGTGGCCTGCCCCGAATAGGACCTCCCCAGAGGAGAGGACGAGGGGTGTCTGGTTGCAACTTCACTAGTGGCCAACCATGGTGCAACAACGTCGACTACTTGAGGTACACCTGTTTCTGGCCCGTATGAGCTCCAGCTGGAACTTCAACTACTTGACGTACCCGTCAACAACAACTTCACCTACTTGAAGTACCTGTCAACAATGACTTCAACTACTTGAAGTACCTGTTTCTGGCCCGTATGAGCTCCAGCTGGAACAGGCTCGCCCAGTACGCGCGCGGCAGAGTGGACAGGGTGATGAGAGGCCGCCCATCTGTGCTCAGCAGAAGAGGATACAGGGGTACAAGGTGCAACAGCAGCATAGGACTGTGACGGGTGTGCACTTGCAGGGAGGCAGGGAGGGCAGTGCCAGCGCCAAGGGTGTGCTGCGCTGATTGGGCGGTCCGCGGCGGGTGCTGGTGCTGTGTGGCGCCAATGAACGGCACTGGTGGCCTGCAGTAATTTGCAAGTTTATATGTACTTCTCAACATGTATATACATACGCATGTACTGCTTCTGTAGCAGTAAGTACTTCAGTGTTGGTCACCCAACAAAGAAACCGCCGCCTACAGCAGAGAGTGGGTGACGCAGCATGCTTACTGGCACAGTGCCGCAGCGACTGCACATTTACCTATGCCTGCCATGCCCTCAAGGCGCCAGCACTCACGCCTGCACGGCGCGTGCAATACATGGTGGGCACTGGTAGGCCCTGCACCCCAAGGCGAACACCGCCACCGTCTACCCTCTTGAGTGTGCTTCGGAAACAGCATGATGCTGTGCGTTTTGCCCGCTCCCCTGCCCACAAAATACACGCCTGTGCCTGCTGAAACCATGTCCACCTGGCAGTGCTCAGCCTGACACACGCTCGTGCATGCTTTGACCTGCCACAGATGCCTAACACAAAGCGGCTGACTTGAAGGGACAGGGCGGTGGCAGGGGCAACGCAGCTGCTGGTGTGCATAGGTGCTGCCAGGCCTGTGTCGGCCGCATGCTGGTTTCATCTGGTGAGCTAGCGCGACACTTGGCACTACGGCTGCGCAAGAACGTACAGTTGCCAATGATATATTGGTATGGCACACATATATATGTAGCCACTGGTGTGCACGGGGGCTGCCAGGCCAGCTGCCAGCTGGTTTCACCTAGTGGCCTAGCGCACCACCTAGCATGGCGCGGCAATGTGAGCAGCACTTACCCTGGGTGGCGGCCACTTCTGCGGACATTTCTTTGGTGTCCTCTGCGGTAGTGGCGTTGGCGCCGCGCAGTGCGCGCTTGTCCTGCGCGTAACCGCCGCCCTTGTCCAGCCCTGCCAAGGGGATTAAGCATCAGTACACATGAATTGCATACTTGAACACTATATACTTCGAAGTGCTACGCAGTACAACATAAAAGTCTAGTGCATGCAGAAGAGGTGGCGGTGTTGGCGTCGCGCAGCGCGCGCTTGTCCTGCGCATAACTGGCGCCTTGTTTAGCCCTGCATCTGCGCACATAAGTTGCATACTTGAGCACTACTTGAAGTATATACTTCAAAGTACTACGAAGCACTTCAGTATACTTCGAAGTAACATAAAAGTGCAGGGCTGCAGAAGAGGTGGCGGTGGCGCGCCGCAGTGCGCGCTTGTCCTGTGCGAAAGCGCCGCCCCACTCCAACACTGCGGATGGACCAAGGTACCACAATACTTCAACACTTCGATGTGTACATAAGCATGTTGTGTGCTGGTACACATGGTGTACTGCTGTAGTACTGGTTTTGAACTGTATTCTTGGACAAGATGGTTACAAAGTTCGAAAGTCAAAATCGACATGAAATAAGATGCTCGGCACCTGCAAGCACCGCTCACCTGTCTCCGCAGACTGATCCTCCTCAGCTGCAGGCGGGGGCTCGTCCATAAGGGTTGGTGCGGTGGGCGAGGTGTCCAGGTACACAGGCTGCGTGTCGCAGGCGCACACGTCAGCAGCAGCAACAGCGGTGGTTCAGCAGCAGCAGCAACAGCGGTGCTCAGAAGCAGCAGGGGTGCTCAGCAGCAGCAGCAGCAGTGCTCAGCAGCAGTGTTCAGCAGCAGCAGCAGTGCTCAGCAGCAGCAGCAGCAGTGCTCAGCACCACCAGCAACTCTCACCAGCACCAGCACCAGCAGTGCTCAGCAGCACCGGCTCAGCAGCAGCAGTAGTGCTCAGCAGCGTTGGCAGTGGTCAGCGCCAGCACCAGCAGCAGTGCGCAGCAGCACGGCGGCGCACCAGGCCAGCACGAAACGCACCTGAAAAAAGTCCTGTCCGCCTGGGCTGAGAGTGTGCCCCACAAGGATCGGTGGCCTCGCCTTGCCGCTCACCTACCCAGGTACTTGAAGTACAGCATACTTCAAATACTTGAGTAGTAGTATGGTAAACAAAACATGGAACACAAGTGCCGCGCGTGTGAGCCTTGCAAAATACTACGGTAGTACAAGAAGATCTTGATTCTTTTGGTTCTGACGTGGCCGCCTCGAAACCCGGACTGTGCACAGCAGCCGGGGCAGCCGACACAGCAGCTCCACAACTGTGAGCAGCGGCGTCAGTTCGGCAGAACATCTTAAAATTCACCTGAAAGAAAATGAATTCACCCAAAACGAAATTAATTCACCTGAAAGAAGCTCCTGTCCGCCCACACGCACAGTCCAAGGCGGTCCTGGTGACTGCGTGCAAACACAACGGCAGCAGGGTTGTTGTTGGCGGCGGCAGGTGCGTCCAGGGGAGAGCACACTTGTGAGAGCGCATTAGAGAGCGCATTTGTGGCGGCGATGGCAGCTGCAGTTGATAGCGCACAGGGCGGGTGAGGAGCACAATATGTACTCAAGTACGTCTTTTCAAGAGATACACGCTTCTGTATATGCTATGTTCACCCCTTGCACGGGTCCGCCCAGGGTGACGGCCCCTACCGGTGGGGACACCTAGAGTTTATCGCTCCTAGATTGAGTTTTCATATGTGGGCACACGGCGGTAAAATGCCTCCCCAGCAAGCGCGGTAGCAGCAGCTGTTGCTGCCGCCACGGCCGTGTGAACCCTCAAAGTGCGGCGGGCGCAGCTCAGCGATGGGGCTGTACGCTGTGGCCGCTTGCGCAGCACGTTGGCGGCATAAGTTGATGGCCTTACTACAGCGCAGCATATCAATACTTCGGTAGTATATACAGGTACTACAGTAGTAGGTTGAAGTATATAGAGCTAGTCATCTGAGGGCTGGTTCTCCGCTCTTCCGGCTGTGCCCGGCGGCGCGCGCACCAATGTGACTGCAGGCGTTTCACCATGGTACTCCACTGAACTGGGAAGGTAACAGGTTCTAGCTTATGAACAGTACCGGTAGCCTATTAGTAGGCTGACCAAAATAACGCAAACGGCATGTTGTTTCGCACACAAAAATAGCCGGCACTTGGCCTGGCCACAGTTGTGACGACAAAACAGGTTAGGGTCTGACTGGATTGATACGCAAACAGGATGCACAACCGAGGGCTGCAGCACAAACCAGACTGTGCCAGCATTGGTAAAATTCCACATCCTTACAAATAAACAGAAATCAGAAGCAAATTAACTTCATGCCCGGTTGCTGAGCACGCACCTCGTGCAGAGGAATTCCCCGGTGGGCGACGCGGTGAGGCTGGTGACGGGCTTGTCAAACTTGAGCCAGTCAACGCACTTGCCCGTAGGCAGGTCCCACACCCTGCACCGCGAAAGGAGGCGCGCCAACAGGGTGCAGCGGTGCGTGAGGCAGGTGAGGCGGGGCAACGGTGGCGGCTAGCATGTGGCATCTGGGGCACACGCCAAACATTTGGAAGTACAGCTGATGGTGCTGTCAGATGCAGCAGCAACTAGCCACCAGGAGCCATAGGCTACCCACATGAGACTCTTATGTTACCACTATACCACTGTGGTACATCGTCGTCACATTGCGCATAGCTGAGTATTTGAACATGACGCACCTGATGGTGCTGTCGGACGCAGCGGCCACCAGCCGCCGGGTGCCATAGGCTGCCCACATGAACCTCTTTGTAATACCGCTATACTGTGTGGAACACACCATCATTGTCCTTGAGAACGTGACGCACCTGTTGGTGCTGTCCGATGCAGCAGCAGCCAGCCGCCGGTAGTCGTAGGCTGCCCACATGAACCTATTATAGATGTTACCACTATCCTCTGTGGTACATCCTCCGCACATACTTGGATACAGTGCACTCGCGATCTAGTTCGCTCTGATTTAGTGCAGGTATGCCGCTTAGTGCGGGGTACAGAGACCTGTCACAGACCACATGGTTCTGTGAAAGCAATACACAATACACTATTTGATGTAGTGTGGGCCTTGCTTTAGAGCGGGGTGCTAGGGGGGAACGCTACCCCACGCTAAATCGCAGGTGCACTGTATAAGCATGTGGATATTGGTACATTGACGCACCTGATGGTGCTGTCCGATGCAGCAGCGGCCAGCCGCCGAGAGTCTGCGGTGAACACCATGTCGACTATGGGGCCGCCATGCCCCGTCAGGCGGCGCACCAATTTCCTGCGGTCAGCACAGGCCAGGAGCACATGGAAGTTATACCAGTAATAGATACCATTTTGAATAGGTTTCATGTGTAAACATATACACCGGTTTCCTGCGGTCAGCACAGGCCAGAAGCAGACTGAAGTTATGTATACCTATAATAAACTTTGAAGTATACCCAATTTGAACAGGTGTCATGCGTATGTGTTGAAGTTATACCTGTAATAGATACTGCTAGTAGTACTTAGGTTTCATGTGCGTGTGCACCAATTTCCTATGGTCAGCACAGGCCAGGAGCAGATGGAGGCTAAAAGTAAACTCATGCAGGAGCGCACACATGCGCACATGTAATGTGTAGTGCCGGTACAATCTCTTAGGTACTGCTTACATGGTATGTACTTCGAAATATGAAGCATGTTAGCGCAGTGTCAAACTACTACTAGTAGTACTCATAACAAACTTTGCTTGGGGCGCGGAAACCCGTGTGCGCATGGAGTGTGCAACTGACAAAAGCATGCATGATCAGTCATGCTGCCGCCCCTGTCGCTAGCCGACAGGACAACAATGCTCAAAACTGGGAACTCTGATGTACCTAAGCAGCATAGTACTCACCACACCTACAGAGCCAGACCAACGCCTGCTGACCAGCTGACGCAGTCACATGTACTGTATACGGGCACATACCACCAGGTACTAGTGTGTAGCACACATACCTCAAGTGTACCGGTATAATGGCATGCATTTGCATTCGCTGACGTGCAATGAACCAAGTGCGACGGATAACCGCTCACACTTCTAGTAGTACACTGCAGCGTGGTTTTCAGTGGCACCAAAGCCAACAAGCACCAGCTCACCTGGTGGCAAAGTCGTATATGCGCACGGCGGCGTCGTCGCAGGCCGCCGCCAGCAGCCCATTGTCACGCACCAGCTCCAGCTGCAGTGTCACCACACAGCACCACCACATCGCACATGAGTAGTGATGGGTCAGAGCGTGTGGACTGTTCATCATACGCCGTATAATGTGAGTAAAGACGCAATTATACGCCGTATGGCACACTCTTGGGCGCAGAAAAACCCATTGTCACGCACCAGCTCCAGCTGCAGCGCCACCACACAGCACCGCCACATGGCACATGACATGTGGAATGAGTAGGTTTGCCGGAAACGTCTTTGTTTCAAAGTGACTCCGTAGCTCGTAGCGTAATTTCACCGTCACCGTATAATACTGGCAGCACCTTCCCACAATGTCTTAATGCTAAGTACAGCAGGGCCGTCACCAAACATTAACACGTTGCAGGCTGCTGTAGGCATCTGCACAGGGTACGATGGATTGCCATTGACCGGAATGTCCAGAAGTTGCGATGCCGGCAACCTGACGCATGATGCACCCGCAGCGCATTATGCAAGCGCACCCGTGTTTGACGTGTTCAACTTGTACTTCAACTACGCCGTTTACCGTGTTGGTGGGCGTAGAGACACGTAGGAATACGCCATATTTTGTACCCTACAACATATTTTACAAGTTGTATGCCGTGACCCATCACCACACATGGGGCACCCGCAGGGCATTATGCAAATGGTCCAGTGTTTGTAGAGCAGCAGACCAGCAGGGGGCTGCTGGGGTAGGTCTGGCACGCTGCGCCCTAGCCCCTGACCACGTGTGCGTTGACAGTGCAAGGTCATACACAGCGACTGCGTACGGTTGCCGGCAGTTACACGGCCATCCATGTCTTGGGGCATCCATATACCATACACTTCAGAAGTAGTCCGAAGTGAATGGTATATAATGGTGCTTGTACTAGACGAACATGTACAGGGCTATCATATGGCACAAGTCTTGGAGTGTACTTCTTGTACTACTCCATATGCACACATGTGATTGAAGTACATGTATGCACAGGGGTAGCACCAGCAGCGGCAGCAGCGCCACGGCAGGGAGCGATGCCCGGCACCAGGGCTCTGCAACTGGCGGCGCAGCACTGACCTGGGACACCCCTGCGCCGACATGCACCTGTGCCAGCGCGGCATGCGATGCAAAGTCCCAGAAGATTATCTGAAACCAAGGGAGTGGGGAAGGGGGGGGCGGCGGGCGGGAGGGGGGAGGGGGTGTAATCATCCTGTCTGTCAGCAACATGCCATGGATGCGCGAGTGTACCTAGAGTTCATCGCTCCTAGATTGAGTTTTCACATGTGCAAGTTGCGATGTTTTCAGAACAGGTGGCATGTGCTCAGCAGTAGCATGTGCAGTGCTTGCCTTGCCGTCGAGACCGCCGCTCGCAACGGCCGCGTTGAAGGCGTCCGTCGCCAGCCCCTGCGTGGTGGTGGCACGGCGGCGGCAGGCGGCATAACAGCGCAGCCACACACAACAGGCAAACCATTGAGGGAAGTTGTGGCAGGGATGCTGTTGACGCGTAGGCAGCGCGACACACACACAAAAGAAAACACTGTTCGCTGCCGTCGCCGCTGCCGCCGCCGTGCGTGACCCCCCACGCGTGCATGTGTGCGTAATATTGCGAGGGGCGGCGCACCAGCTGCTGAGCACACGAGACAGCACTGCGCAGCACTTGAGGAGCACCGGCACTGAGAGCACCTTCTACCAAAACAACATGCAGAGAGGGATAGAGGGGGGGGGGAACATGGCGGCGTTGCCACCTACAGCACCTGCTGCACTTGTCACCACTGCTCAGCCCCATGTGCAACACATGGCCATTGTGACCGCATCAGCAACTCCAGTCCAGATCAAAGCATGCCGGTATGTCACAAGCTGTGGCATACCATTCCTGCCATGTGCGCAATCCTGCAGCTTACCTGAACAGCACCGGCGTGGCGCACATCCTGTGCTTGTTACCACTGACTGCTCCTCCCCATGTGCAATGGCCATTGTGCACGCATCAGTCCAGATCAAAGCATGCCGGTATGCCACAAGAAGTGGCATACCATACACCATTACTGCCATATGCGCAATCCTGCAACTTACCTGAACAGCGCCGGCGTGGCGCACATCCTCCGCCCCCTCCTCAACAGGCTGTGCCGCGGCGTCACTGCCTCGCAGGGCCGCTCCCGCCTGTGTCAGCGGTCTGCGCACAGAAACACAGCACACAGGGTGCGTCATCAGCCGTCGCGCACTGCTGAGCACGTCCCTGCCACTGCTGCTGGGCGCATGTGACAGCACATGTTACCTGCTCAGCAGCTCCGCGATGCATCATTGGCACCCAAGTGCTGCTGAGCACATGTGAGCTGCTCAGCAGCTCTGCAATGTGTCAGCCCCCATGTGCTGTTGAACACCTCCCTGCCGCTGCTGCTGAGCACATGTGATTTGTGCACAGCTCCACGATGCATCATTGACGCTCAAGTACTGCTGAGCACCTGCCTACCCGACAAGATTGCAGTGCTCAGCAGCCATGTACATCAGTGTAAGCCCAGCAAGTTGTTGCAGCATTTCCAACGACCTACAATCTCATATCCCAGCGCTAAAAACTACTAGTAGTATATTTTGCTGGTACCGGTGAACTTGTTCTCCGATGTGGGGCTTTTATATATATTAAATGCTCTTGAACCACTCGGTCCTACTACTTCACAACAGCGGTTTCCATGACCTGCTTGATACCACTGTAGTGTATGCCGGCCACTCCTCTGCTCTGCTGGCACCTATTCTATACTGGAGCATATTCTGCTCCGACAAGAGCATGGGCCTACATGCGCGCAAGCGCAACATGCAAGACCTGTGCAGGTACTTCTGAAGTATGCCGGTGGCAGTGCACGTGTGCTCACTTGGCGTTGGAGGCGGCAATCTTGGCGATGCTGCCGGGCCGCGGCTTGCCACCTGCACCAGACCGCAGCAGCAGCAGCGGCATAAAAATGTGGTAGGGTGGCATGGACCACTAACATTAGCACTGGCAGTGACCCAGTCATGGATGGCATGCCAGGCATGCACTGGCAAGTTGCAGACCGCAGCAGCAGCGGCGGCATAAAAATGCGGCGGGGCGGCATGGACCACCACAGACAATGGCGGGCATGCCATTAGCACTGGCAGTCACCCAGGCATGGACGGCAGCGGCATAAAAATGCGGCAGGGCGGCATGGACCACCACTTACGATGGGTCAAAGCATATAATATTTGCATTAGACGCCGCATATCGAATGTAAACACACCGTATAACGTATACAAATGAGTGTATTTATACGGCAATTACGCCGTATATCGCGTTTTGGGGCGTAGCAATACGCCGTATTTTGTATAACGTATAAAATACGTTATACGCCGTGACGCATCACTAACCGCCACAGACAATGGCGGGCATGCCCTTGGCACTGGCAGCCACGCGGCATGCCAGGCATGCACTGGCAAGTTTGCAGGCCATGTGGCGTACCAACGCAAGTTACTGGCACTCGCAGCAATGGATGGCTTGCGGCAACGTTGAGGCCAGCGCCGGAGGCTGCGGCCAGGCTGCAAAACGCTGCCAGATCCGTGATGAGCTCACATGCTCCTGCTCAGCAGCTGCAGTGGGATGTGTAATGCCTCACAGAAACAACACATATTTATAATACATGTACTTGTAGTACTTCAAGTTTCTGCTTAGACCACATGTAGCACAAATATACACTGTCGGGCTCAGGGCATGGCACCAGCACCGCGGTCTTGCCAGGCAAGTTGAAGTGTGCACACCAACGGTGCGGGCGCACACATACAACTTCAACTCGGCAGGCGGGATCTTTGGCTAGAGCATGGCACCGGCAGCACAGTGACACATGCAGATTTCGCAGCAGCGCGGGGTGCACACACGCAACTTCAACTTAAAACTTCAACTTACCGAGAGTGGCCGTCTTGGGCTCGGTGGCGCTGGCAGCACAGTGACATACAGACTTTGCAACAGTGCGGGTGCACACATATGCAGACTTTGCAACAGTGCGGGTGCACACACACAACTTCAACTCAAAACTTCAACTTACAACTTCAACTTACCGAGAGTGGCCGTCTTGGGCTCGAGCATGGCGCCGGCAGCACAGTGATGCATGCAGACTTCGCAGCAGCAGTGCAGGTGCACACACACAACTTCAACTCACAACTTCAACTTAAAACTTCAAGTTACCGAGTGTGGCCGTCTTGGGCTCGAGCATGGCGCCGGCAGCACAGTGATGCATGCAGACTTCGCAACAGCAGTGCGGGTGCACACGCACAACTTCAACTTGCAACTTCAACTTGAAACTTCAAGTTACCGAGAGTGGCCGTCTTGGGCTCAGGCGTGGCACTGGCAGCACAGTGACATACATATGCACACTTCGCAACAGCAGTGCGGGTGCACACACAGAACTTCAACTTGCAACTTCAAGTTAAAACTTCAACTTACCGAGGGTGGCCGTCTTGGGCGCGGGCGTGGCCGACTGCGGGTAGGACCCCCTGGGCAGCCCCGACTGCATGTTGTACTTGAAAATGGGGCCGCCACGTGTGCCCACCAGGGCAAAGTTTCCACAGGCACTGCACGTCGGCACCACGTTGCAGCACCAGAGCAGGGGCAAAAGCGACAGCACAAAGCAGAGCGTTGTAAGGCGAGCGGAGTCAAGGTTGGCGCTCTGCTGTGTCAAGCGCAGCAGGTGTGGAGGCAAGCCTCGATGGCGGTGGGTGCTAGAAGTAGGCGGGCGCAAAAACGTGTATGGGCATCTTGTTCTTGGCACAACATGCGCACCCACGTACTGTGCTGGGCCAACCACCATGCAAGAGCACCAGCCATTACCCACGCGCGCCTGCGCCAAGCTGTTTCTGTCACTATTTGTTTCACGCATTCGTCATACACGCTGTATATACGCTCCATATACACGGCGTATGCGGCTTGCTCATACACGTCTTCGTGCGACCCTAATTAGAAGGGAAGGGGGGGGGGGGGGGAGAAGGGTGATCTCGCGGCAAGCCAGCCGGTGCACTCAAGCGGTGCACTGCAGTTGCACTCTGCTGTTTTGAAGACAGCAGGTACACTGCCAGGTGCTGTGAGAAGGCGGACAGGGTCCGACCACGACCCGCAGCCTGGGCGCACACCGTGCCATTTGTACAATGATGCGTTTCTGTGTACTCGGACACAAGTGTTGGTGCACGCGTGTGGAATGCCAGCCGCCAGCCATAGCAACTTCAATAAGTGTCACGTCACCAAGGCAACGGTTTGCTCAGCAGCTGAGCTGTCGGCCGCACCTGATGGACACGGAGCACGCAAAGTGCAGCCTTTGTACCTCAATGGTGAAATAAAAGTATGCATTCCTGTTTGACTTCAAGTTGAGTGCTGGTGCACGCCTGTGGAGTGCACGCCGCCAGCCGATGGCTACTACTTCAAGCAGTGGCATGTCACCGCGGCACAGCCTGCTCAGCAGCAGCACTGCCTGCCATACCTAGGGCTGCCGGAATGGTAACCGCATCAATTACAATGCCGTAATACTCCCAGCAGTACGCTGTAATTCTGGAGCGCGCCGTGACAGTCGTTACAAGCCTGCCCCCGCACAGCCACATTCACAGCCGCTACCGGTGGCTTGCGACCAGGCTTCTATATGAAAACTCATCTAGGAGCGATAAACTCTAGGTCTCCTCACCGGTAGGGGCCGTCACCCTGGGCGGACCTGTGCAAAGGGGTGAACAAAGCAAAGATAGCGCCTAAGAAGAAGCAGCAAACCTATACATTTTGGTAGTAGATTCAAAAGCTACGGTAACCTTAGTCACACCTGATGGAGACGGAGCACGCAAAGTGGCTGGGGTTGGGCGGCGTTGTCATGGAGTTGCCGGGCCAGTGCTTCTGCCGCAGGATGAGCTTGCCCGCAGCCCTGCAATCAGCACACAAATGCACAAGACCGTTACGTCAGTTTCAGAGTCGTTTGGGCGCTGCTGTGTCTCAGCTATGTTGAGTTTGGCATGCAAGGCAGACCCTGCTCTCGGCGGCATGCCGAGCGCGACAAACAGGGGGCGTGATGAGTTCTCATATATGTTGTGTCAGTCTGCAGCACAGCAGGTTTTGGTAGGTCCCTGCTTTGCTGCACGCGCGGCCACAGCACGTAAATGCACATCACAAGACCGTTATGTCACTTTCACAGTCTTGTGGGGGCAGCTGTGTCTCGGTAGTGTTCGGTTTGGCATGTAGGCCGAGTCCGGCAACCAGGTGGCGTGCGAAGCAATGCAAAGTGGAGTACAGCGTTTGGCGCATGTGGCAGCAGGCGCGGCACAGTTACAGGCAGTGCGGCGGGTCTCGGTAGGGCGGGCATACACATTTTGAAGTACACGAGGGAGGCCTCCCATGCAGATCCTACGACATGGTGAATGGAAACCCCGGCGTTGCAGACATTAGCAATGAAAACCTATAGGGGGGGGGGTTATACGGCGGGGGGGGGGGGGGGGTAAAAATA